>CABHPQ010001864.1:0-32625 GCA_902168405.1 Peromyscus aztecus
AGAAGATGGCATCTCATAGTGATCAATTTAAAAGACTGTTTCTTCTCAATACCATAACAAGAAAAAGACAGATAGATTTGCCTTCACAGTGCATACTTATAATAATTCTTAGCTGGTTAAAAGATATCAATGGAGGTTTCTCCCACAGGGAATGTTAAAGAGCCCAACTTTGTGCCAATATTTTGTATGACAGCCATTGGAAGTAATATATAAACAATTTCCTAAATCTATAATTTATCTTTACATGGACAATATTTTACTAGTTGATTCAAATGCTGATACTGTAGAAAGAATGTTTGAAGAAGTAAAGAAAATTTTGCCTTATTGGTGATTACAAATTTCTC
Source organism: Peromyscus aztecus (assembly GCA_902168405.1). Taxonomy (NCBI): domain Eukaryota; kingdom Metazoa; phylum Chordata; class Mammalia; order Rodentia; family Cricetidae; genus Peromyscus; species Peromyscus aztecus. Next base: position 345 of record CABHPQ010001864.1, read on the forward strand.
CTGAAAGAGGAAATTCCATTAATTATTTAGAATATAAAATAGGTCTACAAAAAATTAGACCCCCAAAAGGTGCAAATTAGGAAAGATCGATTATGGACTCTTAAATGACTTTCAAAGATTATTCAGAGAGATTTCCAGTCTATGGACTGCTGTTGGGGTAAAAAGAAAAAAAAAGATGAACTGAATAATTTGTTCAAAACTTTAGAGTGTGACAAGGACTTAAATAATCCAAGAGAATTATCATCTGACGCTGAGAGAGAATTGGCTTTGGTGGAAAATAAAATACAGGATGCACATGTGGATCATGTAGATCCAAAGCTTGATAACATTTTGGTTATTTAAGCATTCTCCAACAGGAATTTAATGCAGAGGGAAGATATTATATTGGAATGGATATTTCTACCAAATAAACAGCATAAAAATTAAAAACTTATGTGGAAAAGATCTCTGAATTGATTTTAAAAGGAAAATTGAGACTTCATCAATTATCAGGAATAGACCCAGGAGAAATTGTAATACCTTTAACTAATGATGGAACTGACAAGTAATGGGCAGAAAGTTAACCTTGGCAAAAAGTTTGCAGTAATGTTTTGGGAGAGATTAACAACAAATCTCCCAAAAGCAGCAGAATTAAACTTATAAAAAGAGCTAACTGGATCCTGCCTCTCATTGTATGGGAAACACCAGTATCTGAAGCCCCTACATTTTATACAGATGCAAACAAACGAGGAAAGGCAGGTTACAAATGAGAAAATATAAGTAAATTGGTACAAAGTCGTTATAATTCATTTCAAAAATTGAATTATATGATATTCTGTTGGTATTAATGGATTTTTCAGAACCCTTCAACATAGTTACTGACTCTCAGTATGCTGAAAGAGTGTTCTTACATATTGAGACTACAGAATTTATCCCTGATGAGTCAGAATTAACTTTGTTATTTATGCAGTTACAAGATATAAACAGGAATAGGACTCATCCCTTATATATAACTTACATCTAATCCCATATGGGGCTGCCAGGCCCTCTAGCACAAGGTAATGGCAAGATTGATAATCTATTGTTAGGAAATGTGCTGGAGGCCTCAGAGTTTCATTTAAAAAACACCTTATCAATAATAAGAGTTTAAAAAAGGATTTGTCCATAACCTGGCAACAAGCCAAGGAAAGTATAACAAATGTCCTACTTGTTCTTTATACAATCAAACTCCACTACTAGCAGGATGTAACCAGAGGAATGAAATCTGGTAAATAGATGTGTTTCATCTTGCAAAATTTGGAAAATTGATATATGTACACCACACCATTAATACCTGTTCAGTGTTTTAATGGGCAATTGCTCTAAGTTCAAAAAAGGCTGATTCTATAATCACACATTTGCTAGAAGTTATGGCCATCATGGGTATACCTGAACAAATTAAAGTGACAATGCTCCAGCATATGTCTTTGGTAAAATGAAGCAGTTTTTTGCTTATTACCATATAAATCATATTACAGGTATACCACACAATCCTACAGGCCAAGCAGTCATAGAAAGATAAAGTCAAACTCTAAAGGATATGCTAAATAAACAGAAAGGAGTAACAAAACCTCTCAGAAATAGATTACATAATGCTCTATTAACTTACAGGAAAATCTGTATGATCCACTGGAGATGGGTGCAGGAGGGAGAAGGATGCTGCAGAAGGTCTCAGCTGCAGAGCTGGGATGAGACTTTGAGAAAAATTTGGAGGAGTAGAGGGAGAGGTTGGAGTAGACTATGTTGAGAATAGCTTAGTAAAAAATGGAATCTGGGCAAAGGTCATAAGCTCAGGGATGTTACACATTGAAAATGCTATGACCCGTAGACTAGGCATTTTCAAATCTCTATTGTGCAGTTATAATGATCAAATAATTAATATTTGTGGCCTGTAGCTGTATACTCTACACATAATGGTTAAAAGATTGGCAACTGTTTAATAAGGGGCTTAGTTTCTTCCCAGACTCTGTATTTCTTCCACTTTTTTCACATTATAACTTTTTTAGATAGAATCTAAATTCTTTTATAGTTTGAATTACATCATGACAAGATGTTTTTAAATTAAAAAAATTTGAAACAAACAGATTTATGATAGATATTACTTTATGCATAAAGGGTGTAGTTGATCCTGGGGATTCAAGCCATGAGCCCAAGGAAAGAAATCAAGAAAACCAAATTCCAACAAGTGATTTGGTTTTTATACAACACATTGTTTGAAAAGACATATAGGGTTCTTATTGCTGGAGATGCCATGGTTTAGAGTGCTCTGTGACAAGTTGGGGCAACTGTTTTTTCTTTCATATTTTAATCTGTCAGTGGAGTATGAGCACTATAATATTTTGCATGAATGAGATGGCTCAGAGAGTAAAATTGCTTGCCATGTTTGCCTGAGGACCTGATCAAATGTCTGGAACTCATGGAGAAATTATGGAAATTACTCCTGAAATTGTTCTCGGGCCTGCACATACACACACACACACACACACACACACACACACACACACACACACACATGCATGCATGTACATGTACACACAAATGCTCATGTAAACAGTACATCATATACACATAATAACAATGAGTATTTTTTTTAACTACAGTGTTTTCAAACTCATTGACTTAACTAAACTCTAGCAATGTCTCCTGTGTCTATTGTCAGCTCCAGAGGACCAATATCTAAGGATGTTTTTAACCCTAATGTGTGTGAGAGAATTCCCAGTGGTTGCATCGATAATGCCTCAAGTGCAGACTTCTTAATGAATTCTCTTAATAATCCTGTCTCCTAATCAATCACTTAGAGTCTGCTGTAGCCAGGTACAGATGGCTCATGCAAGCTAAAAGACAAAAATAAAGAGCAAGCATATTTGAAAAAATTTCAGCAAGCTCCCTGAAATTTTTGAGTGTTTGACACATTCATTCCGAACCAGCATTAGAAGGTAGAGATGAGAATTAACATGTGGTGATCTACAAATTGAAGGGTGCACATCTAGTGGTGTCTCTGTTTGCCTTTAAAGCTGCTGTGATAGACTGGATGCATATATTAACAACTCAAAGTTTACATTGTCAAGGATTCTGTACAGAGAATTCCCATCTGCACAGTCTGGCTTTCTATGTACTTTTTACACTTTAGGTAACAAAGTCATAGAATGACTAAATGTGTCATCAGCAGTTCACATGTATATCCCATGGGCTTCCCCCTCCTGTGACTATGAAACCTTAGAATCCAGGAGTCTGACAGAGAAAGCATACTTGAACACTCTTGAGAAGCAGGGATGCTCTTGGCATTGGATACTGAGTGTACAGTATCTTTTTCTTAGTAGCCATCTTTTTCTGTCTCACAGATCACTGATGAGATGAAACCTCCCCCAGCAAACTTTTCTCATGGTCCTTTTTGTCATAATTCCCAATAATCTCTATTGAATAAGGTGTTTCTTTTAGAATGCCCAGAATTCCCACTGTAACTAACATGAGGATGTGCATCCACATTTTTATTTTATCTTTTTCTGTAACAAAATTTCCATGAAGACAATGGAGTCTGATACCTTGCCTAATCCTGTGTCTCACTGGAAATGGGAATAATGTCATTAATGAACACCATTAGTTTCGTCTTTTCTTTTAATGGGAAAAAATGGAATGAACTGTGTTTCCCCTTACATTTTCTCTATTTTACACCAGAAGCCGTTATTTCCTTTTCTGCTGGGCTGCCACCTGTCCCTAGCAGATGCTTCCTTTATTAATCCTTTGACAGTGGCTGCTGCCAGCTCATTCCCTGTTCTCACTGCTTTTACCAGGAAAACTTCTTTTCATGAGTTACATTGTTCAGTCATATTTATCATCCCTCTGTCTCTCTCTGTGCATATCTCTGTCTCTTTCTTTCCCTGGATCTCTCTGGTTCTCTGTATGGTGTGTGCGCCTTTCATATCCTCTGCATTTTACTGTCTTTGATGCAGCCATCTACATCTTAGAGTCCATTAGAAGAAAGGAATGAAAATTTAAAATCTTTGATAATATGAAATTTGACTCAGGCTTCCCTAAGAGGCAATAACTTCTCTTTGATTGCTTTCTCTGTGTATAGGGAAAGTGTGGAAATGTGTTACAAAATGGAAAAGAGTAACTTTCCTTACTTTCTGTGGGAAAATTAAGAAAACTTCATAGTGATGTCATGTCTACTTTCTTGTACTAAAATAACATGGCCATACATATTTGTCTTCAAGTCTGAATTAAAATTCCAAGAATATTCTCTGATTACTATTCCTCTTTTTTGGGGAATTAGAAAGTACGTGATATAGTTGGCTGGTGGTTGAATATGCCTTAAGTCCCAGCACCTGGGAGTCAGAGGTAGATGGATCTCTTGAGTTCTAGGCCAGCCTGGTCTACAGGGTAAGTTCCAAGACAGCCAAGGTTAGTTCCACAGAGAAACCTTGGATTGAAGAACAAAACAACAACAACAACAAGCAAAACCAATCAAACAAATAAAAAGTACGAGGTGTGTAAAGAAAATTGCTCCTGTAACTTGTTGTATAAAAACTCTTTCTATGTAGTCATTAATGCTGATGGAGCATGCCTTTCCCCTACAGGAAAAGCAACTTTCTGAAAGCCAGAGCTCTATTCCATGGTTTTAGAATTTGAAATCTTAAGAAATCTAATTACAACCCTCATTCTCATTTGAGCATCACTAACAAGTGATTATGAGTTATTTGACTTCTTCAAACCTACATTTCCAATCTGTAGTAGAGGGTTGACAAATACCACACCTCATGCTGGAGTATCCTAGATTTAGAAATATGCAGTCAAAGAGAATGGATACAAACTTTTGATACAAAGCAATATTTTTAATAAGCCTGGCATTATGTGACTTCACATTTTCTGACAGTTTTTTAGTTATTTTTCTTGAGAAGATGATTCTACACCTCAAATCCCTGATACTCTTTCATTCTATTCTGCTTTAACCCCCTCAAGATTTTACTTATAACATGGGTGTAAACATTTTCTGTCATACCTTAAGCATTCAATAAATAAAATATTTTCCTGTATTTTATCATTTTTCTATTACCTGTCTACATAGTTCCTGATATCCCCTTAGATATGTTTGTTTGTAGAGGGAATACCCTCTTGAAACAGTTGATTGATCTGTCGAGGGAGTGTCCCATATCACAAGTGGAAATTTTGACTCCAGGAGAATTAAATGGAGAAATCCATGGCTTGGAGACTGGATAGGCAGAATACTGGAGTGAAAGTTTCCCCCCATTTTCCTTATCATCAGTATCTCTCTAACTTCCCAGAAGTATCCACAAAGGTCTCTTTGAAATGAACAGATGTCCTGCCTTTTAATTTAATTTCTGCTTAATTTTATGCAAGGAGTAACCGTTTTTCTTAAGTCATTTTTATTACAGTTCATACAAGAAAGAGCTCTTGCAAGTAATTACTTCATAAACTTGAGGGAATAAATCACAGAACTTCAGGATTAATTGCAAATGCAGGCATGAATCTTTCTTACATGTCAAAGGAAACCTCCTGAAATAATATGCTAAAATCATACTGTACTAAAGGGTGGAGTGACTTAGAATCATAGATTTCCCCCTAACACTTAACTTTGTCTCTTCAAGAAACTGTCATCTAAATAACTCAAGAGGGATATTCAGTTCCTACCATTAATTTGTATTTTTTAGCATATCTCAACCCTGGGAATGAGGCTTTACAAACACATGACACTGAAGATTATTACACCTTGGAAATGAAATTTATGATGATAGTGGTTGACTGAATTAGGACAGAAGATATGGGCTTTGTCATGAGTGAGGAAGGTGCCCAGGACTAGGAAATAAATTTGAGCTGTGGAATTTTCCAAGTCTGAGTTGGTCCTGAAGGATACAAATGTCTCCCTCCTACCCTCCCAACTCAGGCACCATCATATCAAGCACTGCCCAAAGATTCTAGGCCCAGGGAATGAGAGAGAAGAAAAGCAACAGCTCCACTGTCACTGGCTCTGTAGCTGGGGTCTAGCTGTCTGATCTTGGGGGTAGGGGGTAAGCAGTCACAGAGTCAATGACACAGACTCTGGGGGTTTGCAAGTAATCTTGTTTATTAAACAAAGAGCTAAGATATTTATGTGTAGGCTGTTTGGTGGGCTTTTGCTTCCAGTTGCTGTGGTGTTTCTTGGTTGGCTCTGAGATGGAAGACATCATTTTCCAGTTTGAAGTTTATAGGTCAGGTTTCCTCTGGCCAGAGTACTCTCTGTGCATGTGTGACACAGCTCATTGATTGCTTAAGGTGTGGCTCAGTGCTTGTTCTTACCTTCCTCATATCACCCTTTTTATTTTATTTTGTGGCTGCCAGTGGGAATTAGGGTTCTGTGCTCTAATCTTAATGTCCCTGCCTCAGGGACCCCCCACCCAGCATTTGTATTGTGCCTGTATTAGGTTGGCCTGCCCTACAGGGTCTTACCTGTCATTGACAACCAGTCCTGGAAGGGTAGGCCCCTGGAGAGCTCCTAGGGTGAGACAGAATTAGAGGCATCAGATAGAGACATCACACATTTCTGTGAACCAGGCTTTTATTACTTCCATAGGTGGCCGATAATCAGGGCATTCCAGTGCCATTAGCAGTTTCAGAGTCATTTTGTTGATACAGCACTGCCAGGAAACATGCTGTAGGAAACACTTAAACAACAGAATTATTAAGAATACTATTCCCCTTATGATTCTCCATGATATAATTTTTAAAGTGTCAAGGGTTGATTTTATGTGATCCCAAATTTAAGCAAAGAATGTTGTAGATGCCCACAGTGGTTTCACATGTGTGGAATACAGCCTTAAGATTTCATTAGCTAGTTGTACGGCAAGGTTGAAGAAGTCTTTGTTCCACAGTCCCAACATGATTTCCCTTAACCAACTCCTGACTTGTGTTATTTTTAAACCTGAGTAAGGGGTTTAAATAAAAGGAGGAGAATCAGGGATCACTGTTTTCTCTTACCAGACATCTTAATGTCTGGATTTATTCATCTAATAAATTTAGTAGTTGTTGTAAATTAAATATAACAGAATGAAAATGAGCATTAATTAGCTGTTAAATACTTAATGCTTGGACTGATTCTTCTAAGGTAATATTAAGTGTAGAGGCAATGACCCCCATTTATGTCAGGGAGACTGTAGCTGCTACCTCTCTTGCCACAGTAAGCAAAATGGCAGCTGTTATCACTGCCATTATCCAAAGATCTCTTTTAATCCTAGTCTGCTTCATCAATTACACTCTATGATAATGTGTCACATTATTTAGTGGTATCAAAATGACAACAGGAATATGTACCAAAACTGTGCAAAGGACCTTGTTTGCATTCTAGCAGGCACTAAGCTAGCATATTGTCTCAGTGCAATTCAGCTCAGACTGTGAAGAATTGGTTAGTATAAAGAAAAGTGAAGTTTTTACACAGATAGGGGTGCCCTTGAAGATAAAATTTTTTGTTGTTTAATAGAAATGGAGGACTCAAATGATTCACTAGCAGTAAATGATCAATCAAATGATCCATTAAAATAACCTCCTCCCCTTAAAAATAGGATGCTCTCATATCTAAGCAAGTATTGGGTTCACATAGTGGCCAATTTCCAAACATAGGCCTAACAGCCAGTGCTGAAGAGCTGCAGCAGCCCAGGGTCTGCATGTCCCCTCTCTTTCTTGCTCACCTCTGCCACTGCTGGGGAGTGCTCAGACATCGAACAAGAGAGAGCATGCAGGTCTTAGGCTGCCCCCACCACCACTGCTGCAACCATGGTGGGAGGGTGGAGTTGTGAGCTTGCATGGGGACACAGGCTGAATGTGGAGCCACTGCTGATGGAGGCTCACATACCGGGGATGCAGGCTAGACTATGATGGGTGCCTGTCTGTGCTCAAGCACCCAGGATGCAATCAGCAGGTTGCACTCCACTCCAGGCAGTACCGAACAGAGTCCCTAGGTGATGGGTGATGGCCGGCACTATGGGCCCTTTAAAAGCCCAAAAGGCAAATTGTTGGTGAATGCAGGTAGCTGTTGGGATGCAGGAGCCTCACGTAAAGCTCTTTTACAGATCATGGATATAAGAGTTAAAACCTCTAATCTAGAAAAATTTTGGAATGAGGCTTCTGTTATCACACCCTGGATATCACGTGAAAGCATTTGGGACCCATATGTTCAACAGGCCTTAGCTGGGGTTCCTGGTGATGTGTTAATGATCCACTATATGAATGATATCCTCTTGTTCCACCTGAGCAGACAGACACATCAGGAGATCTTGCCCCAGCTCCTTGGGAATTTAGGAGCTATTTGCACCAAGGTGACCCAAAAAAAAGATACAATGGCTACCCCCATCTGCCTTCTTGTGTTACTAAATAAGCAAAGCCATTCAACCCCTCAATACCTCTATTATAATACAAGAGTCTTACTCTCTTACAGACCTCCAGGAACTCTGTGGCACCATTGATTGGCTCAAATAATTTACCCCAATTCCCAATGAAGACATGAGACAACTGTCACCCTTCTCAAGGGGCATTCCTCCCAATCTTCAAAAATACACTTGATAGAGGGTGCCACGGATGTCTTAAAGAGGGCTAGTGAACTTGCATTTAAAACCTCTCTGAGTAGACATGATCCAAATGTTCCCCAATAGCCCTAGTCCTTTGGATTAAGGGCAACATATTGGAAGGACTGTGGCAATAAGGTCCCCTAATCTGGATACATCTATTGAATAATTTATAATTAATTGATAACCACTTGTAACTTTGCATTTTAATTCCTAATAGTCTCTTTTAGAAAGTATATTGGCAATTTAGACTTTTTTTTTTAAAAATATGCTCTAGTAAATATGCCTAGCTAGATGTGCATTCTTATTTTCATGATCTCTTTCATGCTTTAGCAAGCCCGAGGGAAGTTATCTTAGAAGTGGAATAGTTGTCTCCAGGGATTCAGAGCTATATCCTGAATGTTGATGTATAGCACTCATTTTCAATGGAACTAAAATAAGCTCTTAACTTCCCATTTCTTTTCAATTTACAGAAGGGGTTAATTTCAGTCTCTGAGTGGAGAAGCAAAGACACTGCCCCTGCCCCCACTTGCAACATTCTATTGTCATTTTAGATCATTTGGATACTTCTGAGATAAGGGAGTTACTATAATGCATCCAACATACCAAATACCATGCTGGCTACAAATTGAAAATTATGTGAATACAAATGTTTTCTTTTTCTTTTTCTTTATTTTCCTTTGTGGATTTCTTTTCATTGATTCTTTGTGGATTTTACATCATTCATTCCAATCACACTCATCTTCCCATCCCCTTGGATCCTCTCTCTTGCTCTTGCAACTCCCCCTCCCCCCCCCAAAAAAAAACAAAATTTAAAAGAAAAACCAAAGACCTAACATAACAAACAAAACAAAACAGAAATAAGAGAAGAATTATGGAATCTGTAGTGTGGCTCATTGAGTCACACAGTTTACCTTTAGTCCACTCATCTCTACTTGCAAGTGTTTATTACAGGAATCATTGGAGTCATGGGTCTGACTTAAAGCCTCTGGCTTCTGCTACACCACTGTTAATGAGTTCTCAACCAAACTCCTCTTGGATATCCTGTTGTCCTGTGTCATATAGATCCTACTGTTTTGGATCTGTAGGTTCATCCCCTTCACATGGTCCAACAGTTCATAGATGAGGTAGATGTTGAGGTGGGCCAACTCACAGCCCTGGTTCTGGGCCTGGGTGGTTGCTTGGTTGGTCATCCTGACAGCTTTCCTTCATCTTCACTACCAGGCCAGCTTTCCAGCATAGCCTTAGCTAGCTTACCCAGTGCAGCCTGTAACAAGGAGTGGGGTCACTTCTCCTGCTCTCAGATCCTCAAATCTGGCTCACCTACACTCACATCCCCATAGCCAGCTCTACTGTTTTTCTCAGGTAAGGTGCAGAGCCCTCTCTCTAGGTACAGGATATGCAAGGGGGTGGTGGAGTCAGCTCTCTTGCTTTTGTGCCCTCAGACTGGCTCACCTATACCCCTGACAACAGAGTCAGCTCTAGCATTCTGTCCAGGGGACAAGGCCCACTCTCCTGTGTCTTGCAGCTGGTGAGGGTCAGGGCTGGTTCACTCACTCTTGTGACCTTAGGGCTAGATCTCCAGCCTGCTGCAGGTAGCAAGGGGAAGAGGCAGAGGTCAACTTTCCCTCATCCCTACCACTACATGGCAGATGGGGGAGGGCAGAGTCAGCTCTCCTGGTCTTACATCCTCAGGGTAAGCTCACCTGCATCCCCAACCACAGGGTCAGCTCTTAAGTGCTGCCTGGGTGAAGTGCATGCCGGTAGTGAGGGGTGGGGCCATCTCTCCTGAATGTAAGTGGGTGTTGGGTAGCTTTCCCCTAAGGGATGGGTCCAGCTATCCTGCTTCAGTATGTAGCAAGGGGAATGGCCATTTATCCCAGGGCCAGTGAAGGGTAGGAATGGCTCAGCATAACATGGTTTCAGTGGCCTCCTGTGCTAACACTGGCCAGAGGCATCATCAGACTCCAGCTGCAGTGGGACCATGGACCCAGGTAAGGCTCTCAGCAGCTCTAGCCTGGAAGTCACTCTGGTCTTGGTGGCAGCACCAGCCATTCAGATCAGCATGGCTCTCAGACACCAACATGGTCTCAGGTAACTAACCTGACTCTAGTCATGCAAAGGACTCTTTGTGGTGACAGGAGCTATAGACATCAACTTAGACCCTGACTGCTGTAGGACCACAGAACAGCAAAACTAAAGAGAACTGGCATCCCACAAGAGGAATGGCCCCACTCCCTGTGGAGGGAGCAGGGGATTTCTATGGGAAAGTAGACAGAAGCCTCACCATGAGTTTAAGAAGTTAAACAGATAGATAGTTAACAGAGTGTCCCCTAAAGACAAAACAAATGGGGGGAAAGAATGAAAAGATAAGGAGAGAAAAAGACCCCAATACTCACCACTTGGGGGTGTGTCATAACGCTGAGTCTTCATAGGGATGACGACAGCAAACTGGCCAGCAATAAAGAAGAAGATGACCAAAAGTGCAAGTCCCAGATAGGGATCCATCCATGTTGGGGGCCAGAATGTCGATGACTCTGCAGATGACTTCTAGCTGTCTCTGATCCTGGGAACAGGGGGTGAGTAGACCCATAGTCAATGACACAGACTCTGGGAGTTTGCAAGCAATCTTGTTTATTAAACAATGGGCTGAGGGGTATTTATGTGTGGACTGTTTAGCTGGGTTTTGCTTCCAGCTGCTGTGGCATTTCTTGGTTGACTCTGAGATGCAAGTCATCATTTTCCACTTTGGAGTTCATGGGTCAGGTTTCCTCTGGCCAGAGTGCTCTCTGTGCATGTCACAGCACATTGTTTGCTTAAGGGATGGCCCAGTGCTTTGGCCTTACCCACCTCACTCCACTCCATGCCTTGCTCCACCTATACCTCAACCAGGAACCCTGGCACCAGGCAGTCAGGCATCATTATGGTGATAGAGTATAGGTTGTGTAAATGGAAGAAACAGAGACAAGGAATGGTTCTTGGGCTGGGAGGGGCAAATCTAAAAGGATGAGGATGTCAAGGAACAGGATGACTTGAATAGCCTGCTAGCTACTAGAGTCCAGGGTGAGGTCCAGGCCTGGGCTACTGATGAGGACCAGGTCATGGTCCAAGGCCCTGAAGCAGCCAAAAGAGTCTATGTCATGTCTGGGGCTCTTGCGGACACTGAGGGCTAGGCAGCTGCCTGCAGTCTGGACCAGTTATGGCCATGAGAGTGTCAGAGGGCTGTGCTGCTGCCAGAGCCATGATGATCTGAATGGCCTGCATTGTCACCTGGGGCCGCTGCCAGGCTGAGGGCATGGAAGCAGGAAAGCTGACTCCTCCACCCCCTTGCATGTCTTATACATAGACAGAGGACCCTGCACCTCACCTGAGAAAAACAGGAGAGATGGCTATTGGGATGTGAATGTAGGTGAGCCAGATTTGAGGATCTGAGAGCAGGAGAAGTAACCCCACTCCTTGTTACAAGCTACATTGGGTGAGCTAGCTGAGGCTATGCTGGAAAGCTGGCCTGGTAGTGAAGATGAAGGAAAGCTGTCAGGATGACCAACCAAGCAACCACCCAGGCCCAGAACCAGGGCTGTGAGTTGGCCCACCTCAACATCTACCTCATCTATGAACTGTTGGACCATGTGAAGGGGATGAACCTACAGATCCAAAACAGTAGGATCTATATGACACAGGACAACAGGATATCCAAGAGGAGTTTGGTTGAGAACTCATTAACAGTGGTGTAGCAGAAGCCAGAGGCTTTAAGTCAGACCCATGACTCCAATGATTCCTGTAATAAACACTTGCAAGTAGAGATGAGTGGACTAAAGGTAAACTGTGTGACTCAATGAGCCACACTACAGATTCCATAATTCTTCTCTTATTTCTGTTTTGTTTTGTTTGTTATGTTAGGTCTTTGGTTTTTCTTTTAAATTTTGTTTTTTTTTGGGGGGGGGCAGGAGGGGGAGTTGCAAGGGCAAAAGTGAGGATCCAAGGGGATGGGAAGATGAGTGTGATTGGAATGAATGATGTGAAATCCACAAAGAATCAATGAAAAGAAATCCACAAAGGAAAATAAAGAAAAAGAAAAAGAAAACATTTGTATTCACATAATTTTTAATTTGTAGCCAGCATGGTATTTGGTATGTTGGAAGCATTATAGTAACTCCCTTATGTCAGAAGTATCCAAATGATCTAAAATGACAATAGAATGTTGCAAGGGGGGGGCATGCTTTTGCTTCTCCACTCAGAGACTGAAATTAACCCCTTCTGTAAATTGAAAAGAAATGGGAAGTTAAGAGCTTATTTTAGTTCCATTGAAAATGAGTGCTATACATCAACATTCAGGATATAGCTCTGAATCCCTGGGGACAACTATTCCACTTCTAAAATAACTTCCCTTGGGCTTACTCAAGCATGAAAGAGATCATGAAAATAAGAATGCACATCTAGCTAGGCATATTTACTAGAACATATTTTTCAAAAAGTCTAAATTGCCAATATACTTTCTAAAAGAGACTATTAGGAATTAAAATGCAAAGTTACAAGTGGTTATCAAAAATAATTATAAATCATTCAATAAATATGGCCATAATTTACTTAAGAGTCTTTCTTACCTGGATACCAGAATCTTACTTGGTACTTACCTCACTTGACTCCTGTAGATTATAAAGGCAGAATAATTAGTAATATTTAGCTAAATTTTTGTCTTCAGCATGATGTAATTCAATACAGAAAATCTTCATTTGCAAGAGTCCACAAAAGTAATTTGTGAAAAAAAGTGGTTTCACAGACACTGTAAAAGTTAGAGCACACAATATATCATGCTAAACTTATCTGTGCTGATTTTATAATGTGATAATGGGAGCTAACAGCAAGATAGCAAGAAAAATTTTCAAAATGTAACTTCCAGGCATGTAAATGTTTAAGTATATATCATCACAATGAATTTAGAAAAAGAGGAAGAGGAGAGCAAGAGGAGGTGGAGGAGGAGGAAGTAGAGGAGGGGGAAGGGCAGGTTATAAAGAAGACTAAGAATTAGGAAAAAAGATGAAATCTGTAATGTAAGATCTTTGTAGCTTAAAAAAAAGAATTCACAATTTTGACTGAGACATGAAGGAGTGTTAGAAAAGAAAATGAAAATATACTTGATACAAGATAGGGACTAGAGAGATGATTCAGTGGTTAAGATCACTGGCTTCTCTTCCAAAGGACCTGGTTTCAGTTCCCAGCACCCACATGGTAGTTCACAACTTGCCTGTAACTCCAGTTCCACGGGTCTGACACCCTCACACAGGCAAAACACCAATGCACATACAATTTTTTAAAAAAATCATAAAAAATAACAATAAATAAAACTTTTAAAGAAGAAGATTGACTTTCTTTCTGATTTCACCCATTGTAATTAAAGCCAGGAGCTAGTGACAAGAGACAAATGACAGAGGCTAAGGAGCTGAATTGACCATGTACAGGCAATCTAGGAACTCACAGGTTTTATAGTGGAAGGTTGGCATTTAGCTGTTGCTTGTTGAATGCACACACAGTGCCTAGTTTTACCTAATTTTCTAATTTTCCACAGGAAGTAGAAAGCCTAAGTGGTTTTGTGATATGTGCCACTGTTTCTGGATAAAGTGAAACATATTGTTTTTGTTAAAATGACACAGTTGAAGCACACAATGTATTGATCTCAGCACAGGGAAGTTTAAATGAAGTCTGCTAATATTCTGCCAAAAGGTGATGGGTATTTTTCTCTCCTGAGGCCGAAGAAAGCAATTTCAAAGAAAGGAAATTCAAGGATGAGAATATGACCAATACTAACATTGAGAAGAATGTAAAAGAGGAAAGTCTGAAATGGAGTAGTGACAGAAACATGTTCATGAAAGACAGAATGGAGACAAGGACAACAAAGTAACAAGTAGAGAGAATACAGCATATTGTGCACAAAGGTACAGACTAAAGTAACCATTTACCATCACCCACCACAGTATTGGTAATTTTGATGGGAACAATGTCACAAGTATGATGTTAGAAAAATAAGATTTCTAGGTGTTTGGAGCAAAAACTGTGGAAGAGACAGACTCTATGATTCTCACTTTGTAAAGTTTATATTTGACTCTCTACTCTCTCTTTTCTTCCTAAAGTCCCATGATTTTAGAGCTATTTGATTATGAAGACATTTGACTTGTCATCATTGTTAATGAGCAAGACTGGGAGAAGGTTTATAAAATACATTCAGTTGAAATAAAATAGTATTAAAGAAATTAAGAATAACCAAGAAGAAAAGAAATATTGTGCATTAGCCAGCAGAGGAATATGAACATCATATGGAAAATTCTAATTTCAACTATATCTATATGCCTCTCTCTTTATATATATATAATTATTTTTTATTTTTATTATATGTTATCAACTTTATATAAAATATATAAACAATATATATTTATGCATATATTATTAATATGTGTATATATTATTCACTGTGGAAATTAGTTGACCAAAGACTCATCTAGTCAACTACTATAGCAAAACCTCATGTGCTACAAGAGTACTGCATCTATTGTTTCTGCCACATCATAACAATTTTTTTATTTTTTTAATTAAATAAACTCTCATCTGAGCTGGAATTTTTTAAGCTTTTGCTTTGGCCTCCTAACTTCCGAGATGGTAGTGTGTGGTACCATACCCAGCACTACTTCAAACTTCCTTGACAAATGCTTGAGAATCTGTTCAACAGATGTGTGGAGTAGCCATGATCAGTCAGTGGTCAGCATCAAATAAAGGTGAGTGGGAAATATGAACCTATACCTCTGCCTCTTGTACTTCAGTGTTATGTACTAAACATTGTGTCTCATAGAGCACCAGTAGGATTAAGATTTAGTTGTTCACATTTGCAACCAAGGTTCTTTCTCAGTATCTATGTTCAAACTACCCAGAACTCCAAAGTAATTTTTGAAATTGAGTAGACAGAATTAGCCTCAACCTTCAGAATTTACTATTTGTTTTACTAAGTTCTGCTCATTTAAATCATACCAAGCAATAACTTTCTACCCAAAGGCAAGAAAAGGATTTGTGGTAAGATAATGTCTTACTTGTTTATTTGTTAGGACAGACACCTGCAGAACACAGAAGATAGACTAAAAAGAGACAGAGCCATGCTTATGAGGCGCCTGTGTCCTTATGCTGCCTTTTCCTCAAAACAAAGACCCACAAATGAGAAAGTTACAGTCTTCAAATGGGGGACGCTGGTCCTCCAAGGCTTCCGTGCTCCTATAATTGACTGTGTGTTTTTGGTTGTCATTGTTCCATGTGCAATGCTAGCAGTATTTTTGATGACTCCGCCACTCCACAGTTGCCTGCCATTTCCCATGCATCATACAATAAGGAAATAGCTGAGTGCTTAATTTCCTAAGTATTTTCAAGAAAAGACAGGCATTGGCTTCCAGCTTTGTCATTCCTTATCTTAACGAGCCTTAAATTGATAGATTAACCAAGCCAAACTTATGAGATTTTACTGTTAAACTTAATAAAGGTTTAACAAATGGATTTGACAGAGTGTTTGAATGCCCACTTAAAATGCTAAATCATTTGAGACCGGAAAAGTGGGTTATTAGAAGAGACATTGGGGTAAGGAAGGACAAATTGCTTGTGGAAAACTATCTGGAGCAAAATATTTAAATAAAGAGAAGCATAAAATTATACATACTGGAAACATAATGTACAGGAAAACAAGCCACAGGATTAATGTGATTCATCATACATGGGGGAGGGGGTTTTCCTAAAAGAACTCAAGCACAAAGACATGGGGTCATATTGAAAGGATATAGTGTGCACAAAGTCCAGGGTTCAGTCTACAGACTGAGAAAAACATACCACATAAAGGTACAGCTAGTATGTTTTCTAGAAAGAAGATACTATTAAATGGAGAGTCTCTGCGCAGCCAATTCTAGAAGTATAGAAATGGGTCTGGAACTAATTATAAAGCAGAGAGGTTACATTAGAAATGAGAAACCCCTTCTTGTTGAATAGAAAGAGCCGGGGAACTCCCTGGTAAGAGAAGTAGGGAAGAAAGCAAAATGGAGATAAAAATGAACATTTGAGGGGTTTGAAGGGGAGCAACTGTGACTAGAGAAAATAGTTTCCATTTTTATGTTTTGGTGGCCACAGTTTGTCTTACAGGCTATTTGTTAATTTCACTATTAACCCTTTGTGGGTGTGTATGTGTTGTGAGCCAGCTCCTTATTCAAATTCTTCTTGGACTAATGCATTGTTTTTAGTGAAAGGGGAATTTTAAAATAACTGAGTGTGTGTGTGTGCTGTGGGAATGTTCTGTATGGCAAATGTGTTGCTAATAAAACACTGATTGGCCAGTGGCTAGGCAGGAAGTGTAGGCAGGACTATCAGAGAGAATAAAAAGAACAGGAAGGCAGAGGGAGTCTCTGCCAGCCACCACCAGGACAAGCAGCTTGTAAAGATGCCAGTAAGCCACGAGCCATGTGGCAAGGTATAGATTTATAGAAATGGATTAATATAAGATATAAGGACAGTTAGCAAGAAGCCTGCCACGGCCATACAGTTTGTAAGCAATGTAAGTCTCTGTGTTTACTTGGTTGGGTCTGAGCGGCTGTGGGACTGGCAGGTGAAAGAGATTTATCCTGACCGTGGGCCAGGCAGGAAAATTCTAGCAACATGTGTGTGTGTGTGTGTGTGTGTGTGTGTGTGTGTGTGCACGCATGTGTGTGTGTGAGAGAGAGAGAGGGGGAGTTACACCATGAGCATGCAGGTGCCCATGGAAACCAAAATAAAACAAGTCTGGAGTTATAGGAGCTTGTGAAATGTCATATGGGTGCTGGGAACTGAACCCAAGTTCCTCTGAAAGAGCTTAAGTAGTGTTCTTAAGTACTGAGTCATCTGTACAACCCTGCAAGGAATGTTTTAAATTACGTTACAGTAGTTACAGTCCCATTACTGTAACAAGATACCTGGTGAAGCAACTTAAGGACAGAGTGGTTTGTTTAGGTTCATGGCTTGAGTGTAGTGTCCATCATGGTAGGAAGTCCAGATAGTGAGATTGTTCTAGCTGTGGTGGCAAGTGTCTGGGACAGCTGGTTACAGCTCACCTCTAGGTAGGATGCAGAGAGACATGCATGTTAGTGCCTAGCTTGCTTTCTTCTTTCATTCTTTTTATTTACTTTTTTTCATTTTATTTTGAGATTGAAATTTAGTTATGTTTCTTCCTTCCATTTCCTCCCTACAAAACCCTATCATATACACCTCCATGCTCCTTCAAATTCATAGCCTCCTTTTTCATTAGTTTTTATTGCTTGCATATATAAATGTGGATTTACACACATACACACACACAAATACATATATATATATTCCAAATATATATATATATATGTGTGTGTGTGTGTATACATATATATATATATTCCAGTTATACCTATTGAGTCTATATAATGTTACTTGTAGGTATGTTTTCAGGGCTAACAGTTCAGCACCAGATAACCAAGTGGTGCTGTCTTCCCTGAGGACCACCTCTCCTACTCCCAGCTTTAGGCATCTCCCTGTAGGACTTTGCATAGTGTTGAAACCTCATGTTTATATAGCTTCTATTCATATCAGTTCAATAGTCTGTGAGTTGGTCTTGCTTTCTCAGTTTAGCCCCTCTGGAAACGCCCCCTGAGACGTAACCAGAGGAATGTCTCCTGAATGATTCCAAATCCAGTGAAGTTGTTGATAAAAAAGAAAATTAGCCAGCAATCACGGGGCTGCAAGATCACCTACCTTTATACTTTTCATAATGGAGACACCATGTACAGATGACGGCCACAACCGGTAGAGTACATAAGAGAAGGCAGAGCAGGCCTCCGGCAGCATTTCCACAACATTTGGTCGGTGAAAAGGATTTAAGTCAAAGTTTGAATTTCCAAATGCATTATTCGAAGGAATTTAGCAGATGTACTAACTAGAAAGGGGTTTTATATGTAAAAATAGCTCGGAATTACACCATTAGCATTTAAACACACACACACACACACACACACACACACACACACACACACACACACACACAAACACTCACACACACACTCACAGAGTAACCCTAAAAAGAAATTCATCTTTCCTCTGTTATTTGTTCGTTCATTTGTTTGTTTGTTTTGGTATTTGCGTGTGTGTGTGTGTGTGGGGGGTCATCAGTGAATACCAGCTTCTAAATATAATGAGATTTGAAATGAAAGTGAGAAGCACATACTCAGAGTTAAATGTTCACATCAGAAGGTTCCCAGATCCTAGGTATTTTCATTAAATGGTCTTAAAGTTTATGAAATCTTATACTGCTGTAATCAAAATAATATAGTTATAAATGAAGTTGCTTATATTTGAATACCTGAAATCTTTAAATATATTTGAGTCCTTTTGCTCTTCAAATATATCTTACCTATGTGACTCTTGAAGTCACTCTGCTAAATGACTATAATCACTTGCATCCTTCTCATTTTCTAACTAATATCTATTTCTACTGACTTTCCAGTGAACGAAATTCCTCCTGAGAACTTTTGTCTTGCTGATGGAAAATGGTAAATGATGATTTTAAAAGCCAAGATAGCACTCATATGCTTAGCATGAAAAGGGATGGAATAAAACAGGTCAGAGGAAAATGGGAGTTGCTGTTGGCCAGAGGAATAAGATGGAGAAGAGAAATTTGCAAACACACAAGGACAAAGATGGACAAAAGATGGAAAGCACATTTCTAGAGGAAATATCACATTGGATAAGATACTGAAACCATGATGAATATAAGCATTATGAGCAAACTGTTTTTCCTGAGTCTCCACTGCCTATCATTTATTGTATTATTCACTCCTACATTTTGGACAAAGAGCAGTTTTGGACAAGGCAACAGTTTCAACAAATTCAGGTTCTTATTTAATAGAATGTTAACCCAAGACTGTATGACAGTCTAGGGAATCCAGAGCTACTCAGCTGCACAGGGAGTAACAAGCAGTATACTCTCTGTCCACAGGATTTCTAAAGTGTCTCAGGAACTTTTGCTCCTAGTCTCAGTGAAATATTATATAATGTTTTATTTTGCTAATATCACTGGATGTGCTGAAGATTCCTAAGGTTTCATACTACTAAAAATTCATAATGTTATTAATAATTTGAATTAAACAATATTTTTCTGTTTTCAAAATTTTATTTGTAAAATGTTTTTCATCTAATATATTCTGATCATTCTTTCCCCTCCAATGACTACACCCAGATGGAAATACTCAGGATCAGGCTGATTAATAAGACTGGTAAAAAAAAAATCAGCTATTTGTGGAGTTAAGCTGAGTATATGGAGCTTTTTAACTATCTGCTGAAAACCAACTACTACTGAAAGCAATATAAGATCTAAAAGAATGATCAAATACCTGGATTCATTATACTAGACATGAAATATATTAAATTATAATATGACTGATATGCACACTTTCAGATTTTAGTTCTTCTGATACCATCATAGAAAATTCTAGAACATTTGGAAGTGTTCTATAAAAAAAACAAAACAAACAAACAAATCTTCAAAGAATAAATAGGTGATGAAAACTATCAATTGCCTCTAGTATTCTGTTAACTTTAAAAATTGCTTCAGCATCTATGATTTTGTATTTTACTCAAAGGAAATAGAGGGCATGTTCCATTGAGATTACCATCACCGTCATTTCCAGGTGATCACATGATAAAATCTTACTGTTCCTTCCTTGGACATGCTCTTGAGTATGATACATGCTCAAGAGCAAAAGACAAATGGTCCAGTGAATTAAGATGGGGTAAGAAAATATTTAGTCAGTTCCTTAATTAGTAAAAAATATTTTTGTCCAGTTTTGCACTGAACTTTCTTACTGCTGTGGTCTTAAAGTGAGCTATTTCTTTTGCACCTTCTTCATGGGAATGCAAATTGATTCACCACTTCTGCAAATCTGTTGCAAACATGAATCAAAAGTCTACAAAATGTTCACACATCTTGACTTAATAACTAAAGTTATGTATGTAGAAAATGTATTCTGTATTAAAAATGAGAATTTTCAGTCAATATATATGTATAAGGTTGCTTATTATATCCATAATTATAAATTGTAGGTCATATAAACAATCTATAATTACTAAAATTAAACACTGAATCTTAAAGAGTGAATAGAGCCTGTGATAGAAAGTACAGTATGCAGGTTGTGGTGGCGCACGCCGGTAGGATTTGCTGAAGGAGGCGAAGGCAGGAGGATCACGAGTTCAAGCCCAGCCTGGGCTTTCAATTAAAAATTAAAAAAAAAAAGAAAATACAGTATGATATAATACTATGAAATGATTTTTTAGACATGGACATATTATAATACATAAATTTACCATATATATGCATATATATTATATTTGTATTACATACAATATATTCTTAATTTGGGCAACAAAATTAAGTAGAAAAATTATGGTTCTTGATAATTTTAAATATAACATTTTATTTAAAATTTTTAATAGGAACATTCCTTTAAGTACTCACACAAATATATTTTGAAACTGAGAGCTCATAATTCTATGTACAAATTGATCAACCCCAGAAAATAGACTTTCAAATTGTGGTAAAATTCATATATATCAAGAAAGCAGAATAGCATGCTTCAATCTAAATTTTCTCATATGTGGTAAAATCAACTTACAAAGGAGTAACCATTTATTTTTGAAAAGTCAAATTAAATATTGAAAGACCTAGATATCAATAACCCATGTAATTCAGCTGAGCTGATATCATGGACCACAGAAAAACTAAGTCAGTATTATCAGTTGATAAAAATTTGTGTGATCCTATTGATATAAAAGTATGGAATTTCCTTTTAAAATAGCATAGCTATTATGTGATTCCACACTTTCATTATCAGGTTTATAGCCAAACATAAAAATTAATTTGTATACAAAAAAGACTCCATACCTCATAGTTTTCAGCACTATTCATAATTCTTAAACAAATAATCAGAGTAAATCTCTTTCAATATATGAAAGAATCAGCAGAGGGTAGAAGGAGAATGGGATTAGGAGCACTATGGTCAAAATATTACAGTTAGAAGTAGAATTCCATAAATAGCTTATTTTTTCAGTTTTATTATCCAGTTTTATTGGTGTTTCCATCTGGGAGGAGTTGGGAAAGTGGAAATAGTGATCAGAATATACTATTTAAAATAATTTGTCAATAAAATTTTGATAACAGAAAATATATTTAATTCAAATTATTAATGACCTTATGAATTTTCAGTATTTTGCAACTTTTAGAACCTTTAGCACATTCAGTAATATAAACAATAAAGTAAGATACAGTGAAAAGAATAAAATGAACAACGTGTCACATCTCTCAAAGCAGATAGTGAGGGATATTTTATTTGCAAATTCCCAGTAACCTGAAACCTCCCCCTAGGCTCCACTGCTTAACATATCCACTGTCACCCAAAAGTGTTACTCTGGGGATCAAACCAAAGTCTTGTTCAATAAGTTTGAGTGTAAGTTTTGAAATATAAAATTTCTGCAGTCTGATATGCAGCAATTTAAATCTTTGTAACACCTCTAGATTTCAGTCTTAATAGGAGAAAGATGGAAGATTTTATGATATGTGCTCCTTACCAGAGTTTTAAGACTACTTATGAGTGTTGATGAAGGACAGCCTCTTTAAGATAGGATCTTGAGAAAGAAGATTAGCATATGAAGAACCAGTAACAGTGAATTAGGATTTTCTAGGAAGAAAGAACAAAAGTTGAAGGACCGAAAATTAGGATAAAATCAGTGACTGGATACTTGAGATCATTATGCTGGACGTTAGGAAGCAGGTGTGGAAAGGATGAGAGGCCAGGGACAGCTGCAAGGTCCAAAATATCCTACAATGTAAGCCAAGCAAGAGACTGAATTCAATTTTTAAAATAATGGAAAAATCAATGGCAGATTTGAAGAGGGATGGTGCTCTGACGTGATTTAATTTTTCCTGCTGCTGAGGAATGAGTTTTGTAAAATCAAGCACAAACTAAGGACCTGGGTTGGGAGCAATTTCATCTTTGAATGCCATAAGAAAGGTGCTCTTGGATGACTTGTGGAAGTCATGCACCCTTGCAGTCTTACAGTATATGAAACAGTTTTTTCTTTGAATTGTGGCTCCAAAATCTATCTCTCAGAATTCCTACGGTGGCATACAGGAAGAGAGGAAACTAATCATTCAAAAGGAGGAATGAAGCTTAGAAAAACATTTATTTTAATTGATTGTCTGCTTTGTTTCTGATGTAGTTTATTTGCTTAGAGCAGTAATCCATATTTGATCATCTTGAATGGGAAAGACTTTGGAGACAACAGTCTAAGGTATGTTGTTATCTCTAATCTCCCTTTTTAAACCAAAATGCTATTGGTTAAGTTGACTGTGGCTACAGTGAGGAAAAGGAACTGAACTAAAGATTATAAAAAACTGCATTAAGGGTTTCTGTGTTTTTTGTGTTTTAAAAGTTCACCATGCATATTGCTTGAGAAAAAGTGTGAAAGTGTATTTGAACAAAACTGGTTCCAGAATCTAGTTCTAACAGGTGTCACTTAAATTGGTTATAATGAGTAAAAACTATTGCAGGTTTTTTTGGCATTCAAATCTCAGTTATTATATTTCTTCAATTAGGGTAAGTCTGTACAGTTACTCCTCCATTTTTCCAGGGATTTTGCCCAACAGCCTTTGCATATACCAATATCCAAGTGTGCTCAAATGTCCTTTACATGTGATTTGTAAATATCCTGCTATCTGCATCAAATTCTCTCTATTATCACTTAACACATATGAATCAGTGTGCTTACTGTACCAATATTCATGTCCTACGGTATTGTCCATGACAAGTGAAATGTCTGTGCATGTTCTGTAAAGACACAATATCTTTTTCAAATATTTTATCCATAATTAGTTGAATCAAGGGAAATCTTCTAAGGATGTACTTTTTTTTTTAATTCGTCTCTCATACATTATATCCCAACCTGTCTATCCTCCCTCCCGTCTTCCATGGATATAATTCTTTAATACTACCCACATGTCATTATTTGAAGATGTTGAATTCATTGTTTAATGCTATACTTTTTTCTTTTTACATTTTAGATAATTTTGTGAAACTTTCTGAGTCTTAGTTTTCTTACCTAGGAAGGATTTAATGATATACCCCTCCTGAAACTGTGATTCTAATAATTATTCCTTATCTTTGTCCTCCTGATTTTATTTTGGAGTAGGTAGAAGAATGGATTTTCATTTGCACATATGAAGAGCATGCAACATACATAAATCTTTCTCAGAATTCTGATTTCAGTTGTCTCAAAAATAAAAAAAAAAACAAAAACAGGAGGAAAATAAGTTCACAAGAGACTCATCATGCAGATGTTTCTTGTAATGATGTGTGTAAGTGTCCTGGAAAAAGTTTTGTCAAAACAAACCTGCCACTAGTTTGTTTAATTTCTATGGCTTCAGTAATGGTCAGTTTCCTATTTAGAACTTATTGCCTTTATTAATGAGTGAAGCTAGAAGCCCTTGACACTCTTGTGACATCTCCCCTTATCAGGCTGTTTGCGTCTGTCTTCTACCACGGATTCGCCTGCCTTAGAGAGAAAACAGATAGCATATCTTCCTTCTTCCAACCTTCTCTGGTAGTTTTGTCTTTCAGCTTAGGATACTAACTGTTCCATGAGTGTGGAATACCAATGGTGTTCTTGCCTACCCCAGTCTCTGGGATTTGTTGGTATAGCAAAGAATTGGACAATTTGGAGAGAAAGTAGATTTATTAAGAATTGGTATAAATCACCAGATGCTAACATTTTAGCAAGCAATCATCAAACTTATAGTTGGGGGTTAGTTCAAAGTGAACCAGAAGAACAGGGACCTTTAATGTGGTCACAAACCTCAAAAGCTAAACTGATAACAGTGTTGCAAGGACAGGCATGTGTTCATCCTTCCTGCTCCAAAGCTAAAATATAAATTCAGAGTAATCAGTGTGGTATGCTGTGGGATGGTTTTTTTGTTTGCTGTGAATATATGTTGCTTCCATTGGTTAATTAATAAAGCTGCTTTGGCCTATGGTAAGGTAGGATAAGAGCCAGGAGGGAATTCCAAGCAGAGGGACATTGAGATGGGCGGGGTTAGGGCACCCAAGGAGCAAGATGCCAGCAGATTAATAGAAATGGGTTAATTTCAGATGTAATAACTAGCTAGCAGTAAGTCAGAGCCATAGACCAAACAGTTTGTAATTAATATAAGCCTCTAAGTGTTTATTTGGGAACAAGTGGCTTTGGGACACAGAAAAGCTTCCAGTTACATTTGACACTCAATGTTTGGCAAGAATTTCTGCATAAAACCTGAGAGCTTCAGAAAGTTTCTATATCAGAGCCAAGAACAGCTTCCTACTTTAGGTAGCATTGTGGGCCAAGGTACAAAGATGTGTTCTCTGTCTGCGATGGGCTTCAGTGGCAACATGGCAGACTCCTTTGGTCTCTCACAAGCTGCAATAAAAAGAGACTTGTCCCAGTCACTGCCTGCAGACTTGAGAGCTCAGCCCCAGGCTTAAAAACACAGGCATGCTACTTAATACTGCTTCCCAGAATTGGGAAGGTCAGCATGACTTGTTGGTACTTGTACCATGTTGAAAATCCAAGCAGGGCAGAGCCAGCAGCCAGGGCCACCACTGTGGTGGTAGCTGTGTAGCTTAGCAGTTTAAAAAACTCTCCTGGTCAGAAAATGATTAAAAATACACAATAAAACAGATTCAGATGGAAAAAAACCTCTAAGTGGATTACAGTGTGTTTAAAAATATACATAGGCATGGGAGAGAAAAGAAAAAGGATAGAGAAAGTTCCTAAAAAATAAATAGAATAATAAAAAAGGCCACTTAAAGATGGAAAATACATAGAGAGTCTGAATTCTGTATATTATTATATTGTCTTTAGGGCTGCTAAGCAAAACCAGCATATATATTATAAAGATATCTAGACTATGAAATTTGGGTCTAAGGATATGTTGCTTTGGAAAAGAGGTTTTGCTTTTGTTTCTACAGAAGATGAGAAGCTATAGATTTTTTCCAGGTTAATATGGAAAAATAAGGAAGACCCCCCTGAGTGGTCTCCAATGGAAGCAGTGGCCCAGATGATCCAAAATTCAGAACAGCTTCAAGACAGCTGGCTTACACGATGCAGATTCACAGACTGCTCCAGTCAGGACTTGACCATAATCCTAAATTTTCTCAGGATCCCCATAAGATTGCTCCAATCAGCAGGAAGTAGTATGTAAAGCTATGCACAAATTCTCAATATATTGTTTATAAATATTTGTTTTCACTTAAATTGGTTTGAGTATAAATGGTTAATGGTCATAGGCAATCTCTTTCTAAAAAGGGGGGATATTATATAGAAATAATGAGACAAATGGTAGATAACTGAATCTACTTTAATCCAAAAAACAACTGTTAATCTCAAAGTAATTTACAGTGCTATGGATTTTGGTTTATTAATACAAATTTAAGGTAAATTTTGTTGTATTATATGTATATGTACACACTGGTTTAAGGTATTATGTTTAAGCAGCTCATTTAAAAAAGCAATATATATTTTAAAAATACAAATTGATAGTTGTCTGTAATATTCAAACTTATAGTCATATTAATTAGGTTTTCTAGATATACAAAGATATATTTCAGATAGATAGATAATCATTAAACAGTTCAAAAACCAATAGAATATGGCATTTAAAATGTTTTAAGAACTTAGACTTTTCTGGACAGTAAGACATGTCTGCTTCTGGAAGCACCAATTACTTCAAAGAGGATGATGGGCATCTAAGAAACTCATTATGGATTTTGCTAACAAAATGGAAAAAGCTAGCCAATTGGGCAAGGAACTGCTCTTGCCTGGACTGCTTGATAAACTGGGTATGCAGGACCCATAAAAAGGTGATCATTGAACTTTGCCAAAACAAGGCAAGATGGTCCTTCAGTCTCCTGCTTCATAGAAGAAAACTGCCCGACATTCTGCAGGACACAAAGGAGAGCAACTAATGAACTGCCAATAGGCAGAGCAGTTCTTCAAATTTCCTATGTCATTGAAAAGTCTGCCAGATACTCTAGTCCTATAGGCTGAAGATGGATGCCCCAACATTACAAAAGAACTTTGGGTAACTATCCAATTAACCAGATGTCTCTTGTCAATTTTAGAATTTTTGGAACTTGGTTGCAATTTGTACTTCTTGTTTACTCAGATAATATCCTTCTGGGGTCTTTGATGGAGTTGAACACTATATAGTTATAGTTTTCTTTAGTTATGATAAAAGGTAAATTAGATATTACACTTTAGACTCACAAAAATAGGATAGATGATAGAGTATTTTCTTTAATTTTGCCAAATACAAATAGACTAGATACTGTAACTATAATTCTTGCTTGATAACTGTTTTGTTATATGTAATTTTACTATGTTAAAATGAAAACCTTTGTTTTTGATTAGACAGAAAAGGGGAAGTGCTGTGGAATGGTCTTTCTGTATGCTGTGAATATATGTTGCTCTCATTGGTTAATAAATAAAGTTGCTTTGGCCTATGGTAAGGCAGGATAAGAGCCAGATGGGAAACCCAAGCATAGGGACAGGGAGAAGAATGGAAGAGTCAGGGGCAGATGCTATTCAACCACCAAGGAACAAGATGCCAGGAGACCAGTAATGCCATGGCCATGTGGCAATATATAGATTAATATAAATGGGTTAATTTAAAATGTAATAACTAGCTAGCAATAAGTCTGAGCCATAGACCAAACAGTTGTAGTTAATATTAGCCTCTGTGTGTTTATTTGGGACTGAGTGGCTGCAAGACATAGAAAAGCTTCTGGTTACCGTGGTGTTACTTTCAGGGTCAGAAACCATCCTCAGTTTGTTGTCATGTGGAACATCCTTTAAGTGACCCCCAAGATAAATTCAAGAGTAATGGAATGCATTCAATTACTTCTTCCTTGGTTCGCCCTGAAAATTGGAGAGCAGGTTTCTTAAGCAATGCTCATGTCACCATGGACAGATACAGTTTTTACTTCCACCTCAATAAAAGACTCATGAGAAAAAGACTGGAAAATCTGGTCCTTTATTCTGTCCTGGTGAGCCATTGTTGACCCTCCCAATGCACATCCTTCTTCTTCTATTTATTTAAAGTTCTTTTATCCTTGCCTCATGTGTCTCTTCCATTATTTGGGAGGTTACTAAAAGGGAGCTGTCACTATTGTTAGACTATTTCTCCCAGGGACAGTGGTGATTCTCCTGGCATTAGGTTCCAGACTCAGTGGCTTAGAAAATGGTACTCAACTAAGTCTGAAGGTAGACTCTGATAAAATCTATAGATTGAAACCACAGACAACCAAATTAGCTTTATTACTTAGATATTTAAAATTTATCAACAGAGAAAAGAGATATGCATTCCGAGGCTTTATGGAAAAAAAACAAACAATGCAATATCTATTAAAAGACTGAACTATGTTTCTGGAACTAGAGATTAATTTTGGGATCCAAAGAACCCCAGTTATTCAGTTCATCCAGATGGGCTGATGCCAGCTGCAGAAATGGGTTGCTTAGGAAAGGACATGCAGCTTTTACACCACAATTCTGCATGTGCCCTCCACCATTGACTCAGTCCTCCCCGTGCTGTCAGGACCAGCTTCTGTGCAACGTTTCTGAAACCATCCTCCTCACTTTTTTCATCCCAAATATGTTCTATAAAGAGTAAAGGGGAAATGGTGAATGTTGTTCTTAAAAATGCTTCTCTTCTATTTATACCTATCTATTAGGGAGCAATTTCTTTTCAGATTGTCCCCAGTTCCAATATTCCATGCATTTATATTTACTTTCATTATGCTTTTATTTTAATAAAACAGTCAATTTCTTACCTTTGCCTCCTATCACATATTGACAGAAGTGCATGACTAAGTCTCCAGTCATATAATGAGAACCAAGAACTCCCAGACAATGATTCAAACAATTCTTAATAAAATTCATTCTTTGTGCTTGTTTGGCTATTTACAATTTTGTTTTGATAAAGTAGACTTTAAAATCATTCATGAAAAATTACTGTAAGATAATGATTTTTTTTTTAGATTTTTTTCTATTTTAAATTGTTTAATAATTCGGAATGTGCTTTTTATGGGGGATTGCATCGCATCTGTACATTGCTTTTCATAGACTGGCCATTTTTCACAATACTATCAATCCATGAGCACAGGATGTCTCCCTATCTTTTAGCAGCTTCTTCAGGTTTTTTGTTTAATGTCTGCCTTAGTTTCTTTTCTGTTGCTGTGATAAAACACCATAACAAGGGCAATTCACAAAAGAGTTTAACTTGGACCTATGGTTTCAGAGGGTGAGAGTGCATCATTGAAAAGGAAAGGGTTGGCAACAGAAATGACTGTGAGCTCTTCATTTGATCCACAATCACAAGGTAAAAAGAGTGCACTGGGAGTGACATAAGTTTTTGAAACCCCAAAGCCTGCCCTAGCTACACACTTCTACCAAGGCTACACCTCCTAGTCCTCCTAAACACTTCTACCAACTGGGTACCATGTATTCAAATATACAAGCTTACAGGGATGATTCTCATTCAAACCACTAAAAGTGTCTTAGGATTTTCATTTTGCTAATGTTTCACTTATTTGATAATTTATTCTAAGATTTTTTTTATATTATGAGTGGGATCATTTCCCCCTGTTTCTTTTCTAAGTATTCTAAGTATGTTGTTAAAGTATATAAAGACTATTGATTTTTATTTTTCCATATTAATTTTGCATCATACTACTTTGCTGAACATGTTTATAAGGTGTAGGAATTTTTAAGGTCAAGGTGGTGGGTAGAAAAGGTCAGGGTAGAAAGTAAGAGTGGGAGAGAATAACCACATTTTTATATGGAGCACACCTTTTATACAGTGGTTCCCAACTTTAATCCCAGCACTTGGAAGGCAGAGGCAAGAAAATATATGTGAGTTTGAGGCCAGCCTGGTCTACAGAGTTAGTTTCAGGACAAAGTTATACAGAGAAACCTTTCCTTAAAAAACAAAATACAGACACACACATATGTTTGTATATACACATATATATGTATACACACATATATTGGAAACCCACTACTTTATATACTTCCATATATATATATATATATGCATACCTCTAACCATACACACACACACACATATATATATATAATATATATATATACATATATATATATACACCTACATACACACACAAACATAAAAAGTTGAAGTAAGGTTTCCAATAATAAAGGGAATCTTCTTGATAATGTAAACCATAAAATTAAAAAAATACACTGATAGATAGGGGTAACCTTTTATAAAGCTGTTGATCAGTGGGATCTCATTGATATGTCCCAATAATGTAGGCTCTTGCCATTGCTCTTACTTACATCCCATAACCTGAACATAAAACACATTGATGAAGACACCACATACCTGAATTATAGAACCCTTACAAGCTATAATGATGACTAGCAATGGAAGACATGCCCACTAGTGCAGCAGTGGCATGAACTTCATGGGAGTAACCAACCACTTGCTGATTGAAATTAAGTCCCTTTCCACAAGATGAAACCTATTTCGGGCATCATTATCAGGACCTGAACCTATGATGGTTAGACATGTCATAGGTCCTTAGGGAAAATCTACTACTATTATTTTTCTAAATAGAGTATTTAACTGACTTCTAGTGACATACTCTTATAGCCATATATTAATGAATCTTGCAACCATCATCAGAAGAACTTCTATTTGCCGTAGTCAGTGATTCCCACAGAGACTCACAAGGTACAGAAAACAAGAGACTGAAGGTTCTATTTTTAAATGGAACATATGTAACACATTTCTTCATCTCGAGGCTCAGAGATCATTGGAGAAGGTGTAGAAAGAGAGAAAGAGCCAGAGGCAATGGACAACTTCAAGAAAACAGTGTTTTCTAGACTCAGCAGGACAGGTGCATCTATGAACTCACCATGATGTGGGCAGCACAGATGTGACATGTAGCCCAAATCAGACCAAATCCCAGCATGAAAAGAGAAGTTGGGCATGACATCTTACCCAAAGTGTGGCACTATTGGCAATTGTTAGCTTCTGGGAGAAGAGTCACTTTTCTCTAAATGTGCAGCCACTGGGAAATTGACCATGCTCCAGTTGAAGGTTTATATCCATAAACCTTTGGAACAAACAAATTGTTTGATGGGAAAAAAGCAGGACACCAAGTGGTTAGGTGGGGAAAGAGGCATGGATCTGGAAAGAGTCTGGTAAAGGGGTTGAACTTGATCAAAGCACAATGTTTGAAATTCTCAAAGAACTAATAAATAGTAATAAATAAATACATTGTTTCTCAAAGTAAAAAAAAAAAATGAAGTTATTAAAGGGGTACAACTTACCTTTTTTTTATGATGGCATTCCTAGAGAGGTTAGCTGAGATGGGAAGACCAGTCCTGAATGTGAGCAACAGCATCTCATTGGCTGGAGTCAGTCTCAGATGGAATAAAAAGTTAGAAGGAAGCCAGCTGAACCCAGCATTCCCTTCTCTGTCTGCTAACAGAATGTAACCTGTTATAACAGACCCTTTCTTCCATCAGCTGCCAAGTGCTGTACCTCACTCTCCATGATGGACTGAGTCACTTGAACCTTGAACCAGAATAAATACTTCCTTCACTTGTTTCTATGAGATATTCTGTCACAGCAATGAAAAAAAGGAAGCAACATGCCATCTTTCAGGTTTTAATCTCTCCAAGAAACATGTTCAAAGTAGTGCTTAATATCTATTTCAGGGTCGCTGGACAAAATTGTGAACAGATTTCATTTATTTTTACAAGGCATGTTTGGGAGTAATTAATCATTATTCAATCATAACGGCTAAGTGTGGGAACATGTCAAGTATCTAAACTCAATTTTCCTCACAGGCCGCTTGACTTTTATTCTCATCTATGGAGACATTCAGCGGAGATAAAGATCCATGAACAGTTCTCATCTCTGTCTCTTTAAGAACTCAAATGAAGACAAGGTGAGAAAGTTTTAAGGACTTATTTTTGTCTTCTCAAAATTTGTTGTTTACAGTTGCCTCACACACCAAGTTGTTAGAGGGAAAATAAGAAACTAAAAATAAGCAAGGTCTTTTTGTTCACAGGGGTAATGCAGTTACATAAGTCAAAGTGGCAGGTCATATGAAGCCTTCTGTGATTCCTTGGGGTTTCTGTCTCATTTCACAGCCTAGCAAACAGTGAAACAGTAGGATATATATTTTTCAATTAGGTTGTCAATATTTTGACCAAACAACCTATTTATAACATTCAGGTTTACTGTTCTGCTGTGGGAACCACTAGAAACTGCTGTGTCCTAAAGTCAGCTTGAAGATTTGAAGCTTCATGACCGGGTAATGCATGCCAGCTTGACGCTCAGGTTTCTTCAGCCTGCTTATCACGCAGGGGCAGCAGACTCATAGCATGCTTATTATTATGTGAAAATACTCACCTTTGGCTACTATATACCTGCCACTATTAAAACCCGCGGTAGAAGTAATATTTCAGATGACATAAAATGTAGAGAACCATCCATCTACTTTGAGATATGTATTCATATGTAACATGTAAAATAAACATAGGTATTTAGTAGTAGACTGCTTTCCTAACGTGTATGGAGC
>CABHPQ010001865.1:0-31618 GCA_902168405.1 Peromyscus aztecus
AGAGGCAGTCTTCCCCAGAGAAGACGCACCAACTGGTTATCCAGCACCAAGCGTCAGCCCTGAAAACATACATGTAAGTAAACTATACAGACACACATGCATGTATACATACATAGCAATGATTAATGGAAAAGGCGACCACAGATTTGAAAGAGAGCAAGGAGAGGCATATGGGAGGAGGAAAGGGAAAGGGAAATGATGTAATTACCTTATAACCTCAAAAAATAAGAGATGATTAAAAGGAAGATGTTAAGCGGAAGAAGCAGGCAGGTTGTATGGCACCTTTTACGAATTGTCCAAAACAGGCAAATCCACAGAGACATAAAATAGACAGGTGATTGTCAGAGGCTGGGGCAGGGGGATGACAGGGTTTCCTCTTGAGGTGATGAGCTGCATCGTGGTAATAGTTGCATCATACTCTAGACTTACTGAATAACAATGAGCCGTCTACTTTAAGACGGTTGAAATGGCGGATTCTGGGTTATTCTGTTTTACAGTTGAACAAAGAGTGTGAGCTGTACTGACCTTGTCACATGGTCACACTATGTCACAAGCATGGTGGTGGATTCAGGGGCCATCCAAGCCAAGCCTGAAGGGCCCTGGAGGTCAGAGGGATCAGGATTGAGGGAGGGGAGGAATAAGGAACGGCTGGGTTGGCTGTCTTGCCCTGATAGGGCAAGCTCTGGGGGTGGGCAGGCTGGAGAAGTAAGGAAACGTCGTCTGGACATTTCCATACTGACCTGCTTCTGGGACGGGCAAAAGAAGGCCAGGGAGTTGCAGAGGCCAAAGGCAGTGTGTGGGAGGCAGGACAGAAGGGCGGTGTCAGAGGGGTCCGTGGTGGTGGTGAGAACAGGCAAAGGCTGCTAGAGAGAGAGGCAGAGGGTGTAGAGACTCCTTGTTCAAGGAGAACACCAGAGCCCAGGCTGGACCACAGGCTGGTCCCAGCCAGGCAGTGGGAGGGCTGCCTTGGAGGCAGAGGGTCGGGGGAGAGGAAGAGGAGGAAAGTATGAAGGTGAAGAGCAGAGGTTGAGGGCTTTTCCCTGTCTGGACTTCTGAGCTCTTTGCAGGTGAGGAGGAGGCCAGCTATCAGTACGCTGAGAGAAGGCAGCATTGGAGGGGCCAGGACAGGGAGGGGCTAGTGGAGAACAGAGAAGGGCCAGGGGGTCATGGATGGGGCAGCCAGAGGGGGCCATCAGAGAGGGGGACGGCAGTGAGAGGGGCAGTGGAGAGAGCTGCCCTCTCCTCACAGCAGCCTGCAGCTCTCCAGTGGGGCTCAGTGGCCCAGGAGGAGACAAGGCAGCCAGATCTTCGGGCCCAGAGGGCACTGAGTGGTGTAGTAGCCACTAGGCGGGCATGGCAGGCAGGGGAGGGCTGTAAGGCCTGAGAGCTTGGGGTGAGGAGAAGGCACAGTGGCGCCTGGAAGTCTTGGGGTGTGAGACTGAGGGGCAGACGGGAGGTGGCTAGAGAATACTGTGAGCTTTGGGGGTCACGGGGTTTAAGGTCAGGTGACTCCCCAGGTGTGGGCTCGGGGCCTGACGGACACAGACACGGGTCAGCAGAGGCTGGACACTCACCAGCTGACAGCAGAGCATGGCTGGAACACGGACATGCTGAGGTGGGGGAGAAAGGCTTATCCCAGGGTGCTGTGCCAGGAGTCGGGGTGCAAGGCTGGGAGGAGCAGAGTAGGAAATGCTGACGGCCGTGCGCCTCCACGTGGGTGCCGGTGGCTGTACAGGAGGGTTCCAGAACAGTTCCCCTGCAGAGCCCAGCACAGAGGGAGTCCAGCTTGCAGGAGGGTAGCCACACCGGGGCTGCCCTTCGGGCTGCCCTTCGGAGGGAGCTTCCACCCATTCTCTCCAGCCAGGCCTCAGCGCCCGGCTGTCCACTCTGTTCTGTATTCATGAGTGTATTTCCAAAATTTATATCTTAATAAACCCCTATTACCCATTAAATAGACTCACATGGACTCATCTTTTTTTTTTTTTTTTTTTTTTTCAGATGTATGGATCGGGCAGACTTGGGGACTTGAACCCGGGACCTCCGGGAGCGCAGGCAGCGCTCCTAACCTCTGCGCCAACGCTCCGGTTCTGGACTCATCTTAATAGCGCCCTTGTTAAGATGTGATGTTCATACATGGTCCGTGTACTCCCTAAGCTGTAGCTTTCGGCTAAATGAAACAGTGAATTTTTGGCCCACGGACCCACACTCCAACCAACCACAGAGGCCTCTTCTCTTTCCAAGTCCGTCTGTGTACTAGCCTGCAGCCAGAGTAAGGGAGGCACCCCACCTCCCTCCAGTAGGACTTTTCTGCGTCCCCCCCCCCCCTCGGCCTGCAGGACGGGCTTCAGCAGTCACTCACTCAGATGCATCTCATGAATGGACCACACTTAATCGTCTGTGTCCCCACCTACCCCTGCACGCTCTTCCATGGCTGAATACGGAGGCCACTTCCTCCAGAAGGACATCCTCCTCCCTCTGGCTAGCTCCTAGCCCCGCCTTCTCTTCCTCTGGGAAGCCTTCCCTGATGAGTCAAGAACACCCTCTTGTGTATTCTTAGAGCGCTCTCCAAGTCCAAACCCTATGTTCAACTCTGCCCTGGCCTTCCTGCCACAGGTCTGGCATCTCCAACACATCACCTAATGTGAATGGTCAGTACAAGCTATTGAATGGGGCTGCAGATTTCTGTTTAATTCTCTCTCTCTCTCTTTCTTTCTCTCGGACAAGGTCTCATTTAGCCATAGCCAGCCTGGGGAGCACTTCATCCCAGGGAGCTCCCTAAGGTCACTTTAATTCCTCACGGCATCCTGAAGACGATGAGTGGACCATAGTCAATGCTGTGGGCTAGTCACTGCTTACCCAGCTGTCTGACCTCTGCAGATGGATGTATCCAACCCTGGCTTGTATATGCCTTGATGTCATACTCTAAGGCCCCACCAGTTGCACCCGCCCCCCAACCTCATCATTCTTTTTGCCACTTCATTTCTTCAGTGGAGAAGCATGGGTCTCTGCACAGCCGTATACTGCCTGGAGTACAGCATGGAGATCGCAATACGCCGCACGCCCACCTGGGCTGTTCCGTCTCCTTCTGTATCTGCATTTCCTGTTGTGGAATAATCTTTTTGTACAATGTGAAGCTGTGTCTCTGCCAAGGTGCCTTCTGATTGGTTTAATAAAGAGCTGAGCTGGGCGGCAGGGGCAAACGCCTTTAATCCCAGCACTTGAGAGGCAGAGCCAGGCAGATCTCTGTGAGACCAGGCCAGAGCGAGATCCAGGACAGGCACCAAAACTACATGGAGAAACTCTGTCTCGAAATAAATAAATAAATAAATAAACAAACAAATAAATAAATAAATAGCTGAATGGTCAGTAGCTAGGCAGGAAGAGGTTAGGCGGGACTTCCGGATGGGGAGGAGGGAGAGAGATGAGATGAACTGAGAATCAAGGCACAGAAGACTCCAGAGGACATGGAAAGGAAACAGGAGGTACAAGATGGAAGAGAGATAAAAAGCCATGAAGCAAAACGTAGGTTAATATAAATGGGTTAGTTTAAGTTGTAAGAGCTAGTGGGACAAGCCTAAGCTATAGGCTGAGCTTTCATAATTAATAATGTGTCTGTGCTGGTTTTTGTGAGCTGGCGGCCTAAAGAAAAATCCGTCTACAATTTCCCACACCCTTTCTCTGATGAGAAGACAGGAGACTGCTGGGTAAAGAGCAAAGAGTGAGGGTGTGGGGCGGAGCCTGCTGCAGGGCTTCATACCCTACAGCTCTGCAGTCAGTTCCAGGGCACCCCCAAACTCTGAGGCTTCTTGGGGCTGCCAGGAAAGTTAGAGACGTCTGGCCAGTGGTCCAGCTCAGCTGCCCCAAGGCTGGAAGGAGGGATCACCCACAATTTGCCATATTTCACTGAGAGCTCCAGGCTCTGAAGGTTGCGTTGACTTGAAGCTGTAATCAAACAGCAGTGAGCCTCAGTTCTATCAACCTCGGGCCACTCGGCTGGCTATCTGCCACAGATCTGAGCCTGCTGCACAGTCTCCTAGCTAACAAGAAATAGGGAGACACATTAATCATGGCTGACACTGGATCTAGAGGCTAGAGAGGCAGCTTGGTGGTTAAGGATGCTTACTGCTTTTGCAGAGACCCGTGGGTTTGTTTCCCAGCATCCACATCAGGCAGCTCACCACTGCCTATTCCAATGCCCTTTGACCTCTTCGGGCACCTGCACACACATGTTGCATCTCAGCACACGCAGCCACACACACATATTCATAAATCAAAATAAGAAATAAATCATTTAGAAATCAGTAAGTGCCAAAGCTGGAGGTGGGTGGGCGGTGATGCCTACTGTGGCTCCAGGCTGTAGTCAACAGAGGCTGAAGGAAGTTTCAGGCCAGCAAGACATTGTCTTAAAAATAAAAAGTCAGGGGTTGAGGGTATAGGTCAGTCAATAAAGATGCTTGCCTTGCAAGCATGGAGAGTTGAGTTCAATCCCAAGAACCCTTGTAAAAAAAACCAAACAGACAAAAGCACAGAGGAAGCATGATCCTTGGTCAGCCAGTCTAGCCCACTAGGTACGTTCCAGGCCAGTGAGAGAGACAGACAGACAGACAGACAGAGAGGTGGATGGCACCTAAGGGACCACATCTGAGGTTGTCCTCTGACACGTGCACTCACCTGTGCATGAACATCTACACACAGAACACACAGAAGTCAATTCCAAGAGAATCCATATTTAAATGATATAAAACACAAACCTCGTTGAAATGGACCTATGCTGTCACAAGGCAGGAAAAGGTTACCCTTGGGGGAGGTGGGGACTGGAAGGGGACCAAGAATCTAGGGTGCTGCTGCTCGTGTTCTGTGTCTGGACAAGTGTTCTGGTGACAGGGGTGCATCGGGCTGGGAAAACCGCGTCAAGTTACCCACTAATGACATGTGCATTTTAATGTATGTCTGTACACTTTAATTACAAATTGACATTCTAAGTTGATCGATTAAGGCTCGGCTGCTGGAAGAAAGCACAGCTTCTAAGCAAGGCATTAAATCCAAGACAGCAAGGAGAGGCCCCTCCTGCCCTCTTGGCCTGGCTGGTCAGCTGAAGGCCCCATGGGGCAGGTGGAAAATTCTGTGTGTGACAGCACTTCCCAGGATCCGTGCCCTGTGGCGTGGTTCACCGGGCTTTCTGGGATCTGAGCTGAGTGAGTTTGCAGGGCAGAAGGAACCTGAAGAAAATGCCCAGGCTAAGGCTAGGCAGAGAGCCTGCATGATGGGATTCGGGCAAGGACAGCCACAGGTAGACAGATGACAGCTTTCAGACTTAACCATGCCTGATTCTCGGCAGATGATGCACCGAGCGTGGGCACACGGCGGCGGAGTCCAGCGTGTTCCTGTGAACTCCCCTTGCCCTGGGTGTTCCTTCTGCCTGGAACACCTTGCCCACTGTCCCTGACTGGAGCCTCCAGTCCTCAGGAAATCCCAGGCAGGCTTCAAGGCTCAGTTCAACACCGCCTTACATCTCCCCACCTCCCTACCCACCCCTCCTCAGCCCAGCACTTGCCCCACTGACTCAGAAGAGTGCTTTGGGCCGTCCCCTCCAGGGCAGAGCTCTGTGACCCCAGCCTCTGAAGAGGATTAAGCGACAAGCATGTACATGCATCGGTGAAGCAAGTATTAGAAGTGACTAGGACCTTCCCCCCTAAACAAAGGAAATCATTAGTAGATTAATGGAGAGTCCTGTTTGCAGTGCTAATTTGAAGGCTGATAATCCTTTGTCTTAAGCAAGATCCAATGCTTTGATAAGAGCCTTTATTGTGTTGCAGTATTGATTGAGGGTGGGCCCTGGCTGTGAAATGCCTGAGTATGCAATTCATACATAATTCCTCAAGTAATTTGGGCACATTTTTCTCCTATTGACGGGCATTATAATGACTATAATAAACCAAGGAAACCTCGGGTGAAACAACATATCATTACACTTGTCAATAGAGGTGTAGCCGAGGATTTAATGAACGTGTTTGCTAAGTCCTTCTTTGTTAAGGACGTCTGCCCAGGCTCTGATGAGAATATGAACTGTGTGAGTGACTCAGTGTCAATCATTTATTCATCCGCTCATTCATTCATTTGGCATATCCTCAGCCCCACCACAGCCCCAGGCTCCCTGCCAGGGGCCAGGGAAACACTTCCAAATGAGTAACTACCCCTGCCTAGCCGAGCTTGTCTCTTTGTGACACCAGTGACACCGGCATCCTTGTGCGAGTACGAAGCTCTCAGCCCCCGTGAGCAGAGCATTAGCAGGATATCAGGAGAAAGGTGAAGGCCGTAAAGAGAGTTTGGGACGCGCTTCCTAGGGGAGCTGGTAGTTGGGGGTTAAGTTGAACATGGAGCATTTTGTTAATGGGTACATGTATATTTCCTTTCCGGGTAAGTGGTTCAAGCTTCAGAATGGCCGAAAGGGCAACTTAGAGCATGCCTCAAAGTAGAGTGCTTGCTTGCCTATCATGTGGGTGGCCCTGGGTTCAATCCTCAGCGATGCAAAAAGAAACAAAAACAAATACATAAAATAAGGTTGCAGAATGACCAAAGCAGTTTTGAAAATGAACAAAGATATAGGAGTCATACTTCCTGGTACTAAAATTGACTACAGGACTATGCATCAAGCACCTAAACTATGGAAATAGAATAAAAAAGAAGTGCCTAATTAGACTCAGTGTGATCAAATTGGCAGCCCAGAGACATTGAATTGGGCAATTTGGGCAATTTAGATATTTAAGACACAAGAAAAAGGAGGGGTTAGATTTCATAAAGAGTTAAAACTTTTATGGGCTGAGGATGTAGGGCATTAGGAGAGCACTTGCCTAGCATGGGCAAGACCCTGGATTCCTTCCCCAGCACCACAAAAATTAAACAAAAAAGAACACTGGGGGGATGGAGAGATGTTTTGGTGTTTACAAACAAACACTGCTCTTCTAGAGGACCTAAATTCAGTTCCCAGTGTTAAAGGTAAGTCCAGGTTAGAAAGAAAGAGACCTCCGCTCCAATTAAGGTGCCTGGATAAGGAGACTTGATTCTTGATCAAAGGTCTGGGAGAGCGGATAGAGATAGGAAGTGCACTCAGTTTTGTTTTTTAACCCTGGTGGGGACTGTGTCCTTTCCTGAATTAGCTGGGGTCCCACTTCAGTCTCATCCGATTGGCTACTCTCAAAAGGATTGGCAAGCAGGAAATGAGAGAGGAAGGAAAAGGGAGTCACAGCTCCAGGCCATCAAATTCCTAGAGTTTAGCAGAAGCTTTTGTGTAAACAAAGATTTCTACCAGGGGTGCAGGAGTGTGTGTGTGTGTGTGTGTGTGTGTGTGTGTGTGTGTGTGTGTTGGTTGACACATTTGTATAAAAGTCTTACAAAGTGAAGAAGAGAAAAAGATTTAAATTCCTTGTTGTAAACACAAGTTTGATAGTATTTGATAGAAAAGACTTCTATTTGGTATTTCTTATGCCAGCACCTACGTTGGACAGCTCACAACTACCAGGAATTTCAGCTCCAGGGGCTCCAACTCCCTCTTCTGGCCTCCAAGGGCATTGCATTTACGTGCACATACCCACACAGACATACAATAACTAAAAATATATTTTTTAATTTTTTTTAATCTTTTTTTTTTTCCTTTGGAATTGAGGATCGAACCCAGGGCCTTGCGCTTGCTAGGCAAGTGCTCTACCACTGAGCTAAATCTCCAACCCTTAATTTTTTTTTTAAAAAAAGAGAGAAAACTTTTGTGATGAGAGTGAAAGGTGCAAGCCTATAATCCCAGGGATTTGGGGAGTGAAGGCAGAGGATCAGGAGTTCAAGGCCAGCCTCAGTCAGCTACATAGCATGTTTGAAACCAGCCTGGAATACGTGAGATATTTTATCAAAAACCAAACCAAATAAACAAACAAGCAAACAGCAACAACAAGACCCTCAAAAAATGAGAGATAGTATTGTCAAATCATACGTTTAATATATTAAAATATATAAGAATGCTTAAAAAAAAGAATGCTTACAATTCAATAATTACATCAACTCAGTTTCAAAGTGGGCAAAGGATTTGACTCTATGTTTCTCTAAAATACGTATACAAATGGTTAATGAAAGCCCACGAGAACACACTCAGGCATCATTCTGTCACTAGGGAAACGCAAAGCAAAACCACAACAGGCTACTGCTTCACGTCCACCCGAACGGCTATTCCAAACAAACACAAAAAACGTCTTGCCGTGGCAAGATGTGGGAAATGGCAGTCCTCCTTCATCGTTGGTGGGAGTGTACAATGGCTCAAACAGTGTGCGATTTCTCAACAACAACAACTACAAAAAAAAAAAAAAAAAAACGCCTGGTCATGTGATCCAACACGTCAACACCTAGGTTCACGCTGCAAGGAGCTGCAAACAGGGACTTAAAACAAGGACAGTGTGTCAAGGTTCATAGCACCATTTTTCATAATAGCCGATAGGCGGGATCAACCCAGGACCTGTCACCAGGAGAATGGATAGTGATGTCCCCACACAGTGAACTGCTTAACCCCAAAGAGGAAGGGAATGCTGGCGTGTGCTCCAACACAGATGAACTGTGATAACAACATGCCAGATATAAGCCAGTCACAAAAAGGACACATATCCTGCGATTCCATGTATATGGGAAATTCTGAGCAAGCAAATCCAGAGACGGCCAATAAGTAAGCAGTTGCTAGGAGACAGAGAAAAGGAGACCAGAATGTGACTGTC
The DNA here is from genome assembly GCA_902168405.1 of Peromyscus aztecus. Taxonomy (NCBI): domain Eukaryota; kingdom Metazoa; phylum Chordata; class Mammalia; order Rodentia; family Cricetidae; genus Peromyscus; species Peromyscus aztecus. The sequence goes on from CABHPQ010001865.1 coordinate 8,751, forward strand.
AGTGTGTATGGAGGGTTTTTTAAGAGTCATGACCAATGTTCTGGAATGAAATTTCAGTGATGGTTGCTCAGCTGTATAGATGTATAGACCCAAACCCACTAACTGTAGTTTGTTATTTATCTATTTATTCTTATTTGTTTGTTGAGATGGGGTCTCCTGTAGCCTGGGCTGTTCTCAAACTTGCTATGTAGCTGAGGCTTACCTCGAACTCTTGACCTTTCCACCTCTACCTCCAAAACACATGGACTGTCACACACAGCCTTGAACTGTACAGGGTAATTTTTACATCGTGTGAATTTTATTTCATTAAAAAAGGAAAATTCACATCTAGCAGGTTTGGTTTGTAAATAATTGTTTAAAAACAAAAAGAGAAAGCGTTCCTCGGGCTTGTTTCTGGAGGATGCTGTAGTAGGAGGAAGGATGGGCCAGTGTAGCCAGCGCTGGGTGGTGTGTGGACCTGCAGAAGGCCTAGGGCTAGCTTGGGTCACATGTAGCACAGGAGGAGCAGGGAAGCGTTCTGGGGTGATCCATCTGGCAAGTCAGGAGGCCATTACCGTGGGAACACAAGCAAGACACCGTCCTTGCCCTGGCCAAGCTAGAACTTGACTTATGAGAAATCTCTCTGTCCACAAGCGAAGCTGCATGCCTGGGACTGTGAGTAATCCCTAGCATTTACTAAGTGCTTTCTGTTGTCCTGTGTCAAGTGCTTTCCACGGGTGAGTCTGTCGGATCCCGTGAACGGCGTGGTGAGGGAGCTGGAAGCGCCACAGCTTCCTGTGTACGGTAGTGGCTTACCTGTGTTTCCTGGTTCCAAGTGGAGGAGCCTCCCCGCCACTGGACTGCTGGCCTCCAAAGCACATGTGACAACCACCTTCATCAGCACAGCCTGGAGGCAGGTGCTCGTCTCCTCGACACCTGGTGAATTGTGGGTCAGGGCAGGAAGGTGAGTAAGGCAGGGCCCGCCCTTCAGCCATGCACAGAACCCGGGTGGGAAGCAGTGAGGGATGGATGTCTGGTTGTCATGGTTACAGAAAATGGAGCTCTAAGAGGCTGGGCTACAGCTCTGAAGTTCACAGCCCAAAGTGTGTCAAGTCTTTGAACAACCCAACAGGTAATAGGCTGCAGCTGCTGAGTCTGGGATCACACAGTTAGTCTAACAAATTCAGTGCTCTTTCCAAGAAGAGTCCCAGTGTGCAGGTCTGAAGCTTGAACAGTCTGAGGCGAGCTCTCACAGATACAAATGACAAGTGACAATGTTTACAAGACCCCATGGCCATGCGAATGCAGTTAATGTCTCCTCAAGGTCCTAGAACGGCCCAGATAAGCCAAGAGCGTGTTGTACAGAAGATCTGCCATGTGATTGGTGCCAGCCACCTGCCTCTGAGCTCTCTTCGGTGATGGGGTCTGTGGCTCTGTGTCCCATTCCCAGACCAGACCAGACAGGCTCCCACTCTGACCAGTGCTCCGCCATGTCTCAAGCACGCTCACACTCAGGAGACAAATGGAGAGGCTGACACTCAGGAGGCAGTATGGCCTAGACCGTGGGCATCCACTCCCGTGACCAGTGGCAGTCAGACCCCAGCAGGGCGCTTCTCCACATCTCTCACCCCACGTCCAAAGCAAAAGGCTGCAGAGCACTCACATCGGGAAATCTTGTTCCTGCCGCGTGGGGGGCGGATTTGTGGAGCCAGGAAGTTTCAAAGTAGACCCGATGATGAAAACACCCATTTAGCTGGGTGTGCTGATGTGTATCTGCGGCCCCAGCTCCTTGGGAGGTTGAGACAGGAGGGTTGCTTGAACCCTGGAGCCTCACCCAGGTGAGACTTTGTCTCAGAAAGGAGGAGGAAGGGGAGGGGGCAGGTAGCAGCAATGACATTTGGGGGCTGGAGACTGCTCAGTCCATAAAGCACTTGGTACACAAGCATAAAAGCCTGTGACAAAATCCAAGTTTAAAAAAACAAAAGCAGAGACAGGCAGATGGCAAATGTTTACAATCCCAACACTGGGGAGTTGGAGAAAGGTGGACCCTGGGGGCCTGCTGGTCAGCCAACCTACTTTATTCAAGGAGTGGTGTCTGAGGAACAACACCCAAGGTCCTCTGGCACACACACACACACACACACACACACACACACACGCACACACACACGCACACGCACACGCACACGCACACGCACACGCACACGCACACGCACACACCCCTTCAAGTATGGCTAAAACCTAAAAAACTAGAAAGGAGACCAAGAGAGTGAAAATAAGCGACGAGGTCCTTGTCACCCCTCCCCCTCTACACTGTGGAAGAGGGGTGGAGAGACTGTAAGGGCCAGTGGACCAGAGCATTTGCTGTGAGACTGTGTCTCCTAGGAATGTCAGAAGTTACGCCCCCAAATTCTCACCAACATGACTGCCCAGATGTGAGACAAATTGGAAATGCTAAAGTGGACGGGGAGAGACCACAAGGCAAACCCTAGACAAAGAACTGCAGGCAACCAAGGAATGCAGGGGCCAGGAGAGGCAGGCTTCCCCAGAGAAGACGCACCAAGTGGTTATCCAGCACCAAGTGTCAGCCCTGAAAACCACGTGCAAGTGGCATGACACAGACCGAGCAGGAGATTTTATATATCAAGTATGGACAACAATTAAAGAACAAAGCAGGCCTTGAATCTGAAAGAAAGCAAAGAGGGTTTGGAGGAGAAAAGGGAAGGAGAAACGATGTAATTATAATCTCCAAAATGAAAGGAAAAAGAAGAAATGATGAGGAAGATCGGAGGTGTGCAAAAACACATAGAACAAAGAAAAGGAAGAATCTGGCGTTGGGGAGAAGGTGAGGGGGATGCGAGAGGTGGGGGAAGGGAGACGGGGTGGAGTGAGGAGGAGAAGCAGGAAATACACTTGCTTAAAAATGCCGTAATGATATCTAATAACGTCTATGCTAATTTTAAAAAAAAAAGAAAATCCTACAAAACAAAGCTGTGTCTAACTTACCCGGCTAAGCCTTCCTCCTAGAAGCGGGCAAGGGTCCGACTCCTTCCTAATGTAGTATCATTTCCTGCTTCGGGGCATGCTCTGGCTGTGTGATGGGTCAGAACTGCTTTCACAAAGGTGCATGTGACCACTGAGGAATTATCATCCAGTGCTGTGGTTTTTGTTGTCTTGTTTGGAGGCAGGGTCCTCAAACTCACAATTCCTCTGCCTTCGCTGTTCAAGCGTTGGGATTACTGGTGCACTTACGCCACACCTGGCTCAGGATAAATTCTTATCATTCTTTATTTGTACGTTTATAAGTCCGGGCACATCAGCCCTTTACAGTGCTCACACAGGCATTTCTAAAGTGTGGTCTAACTATCTTGGCAGCTACTGAGCCCTTCCACGGGGATCTAAGAAGTCAGGACCATTTTCTGAATACTGTAAGATGTCATTTGCCCTTTCCGCGCCGGTTGCGGAATGCACAGTGGAGTTTTCCAGAAGCAGGTTGGCATGTGATGTCACTGCAGCCCTGATGACTAACGGAGCATGTGCTTGCCTGTGGTTTCATTTCCGATGTTAGGGATTGAACTCAGGACCTTGCCAATGCTAAGAATGTGCTCTCTGCCAAGTCACACCCCCTAGTCCCCTGTGTGCTGTGCTAAGAGTGACCAGTGTGTGGTGGGGATGCGGCTTTGTTGGCAGACTACTTGCTTAGCTTGCGTGAAACCCTGGGTTTGACCCCTGCCTGTCACCGCATAAACTGGGTGTAGTGGTACACACCTATAATCCTAGAACTCAGGAAGCAGAAGCAGGAGGATCAGGAATTTAAGGTCATCCTCAGCTGCATAGGGAGTTTGAGACAGCCTGGGCTACACGAGTCTCAAAAACAAGCAAATCAATACATACTGCTCCTTGGGGACCTCAGTACTTATTAGAAGTGTAAAGTGGTCGTAACTATAAAATGGATGAGCACTGCTCACCTACACATGTATGATACTACAATCCAGATATTGCTTTTAGAATCTTTAGTTTGGTTTAAGTGATAGCAGTTTATAGCACCAAACAAAACATTTTTAAAACCTTTTTTCACAACAGCAATAATTTATCATATACCACTTGGTTATTTTGCTTGTACATGATACATAAAATCCAGGGCTTAGCTCTGTGTCCTCATATTGCCTCGAGAAGTTGGTTGTAATAAACAGAAATTCATAAAAAGCCACAAGAACTATAATGAGTCCAAAAGTCTGTCAAATTTGATGGCCAACAAGACAAAATTACGTTAAAAATCTTGATTGTAGCCGGGCGGTGGTGGGGCACGCCTTTAATCCCAGCACTCGGGAGGCAGAGGCAGGCGGATCTCTGTGAGTTTGAGGCCAGCCTGGTCTCCAAAGTGAGTTCCAGGAAAGGTGCAAAGCTACACAGAGAAACCCTGTCTCGAAAAAAAAAAAAAAATCTTGATTGTAATGGAATAATTGGTGTCTTTCCATGACAAAGGCAAGAACACATTTTATTGACTACAAACCTGTGATAGTCTGCGAATTGTGTGTATTTATGACTTGAGCGGGCACTGACAGCCCATCACAGCAATAACAGTTTAATGTGGTCTTCTGGTGCCCTATCAGCCTTCAGCTGCATACAAACCCCAACTCTAAACACCTAGGCTTTGTCACGATGGGAGTACGTTGTCAGAGCTGGGAATGTAGTTCAGGGGCACATACAAGACAGCAGGTTTGATCCAAGCACTGAAAAAAATGGAAGAGAGAGAGAGAGAAGCCAAGCATGGTGGTACACGTTGGAATCCCAGCATTAGAGGCTGAAGCAGGAGGAGCTCTCATCTGAGGCCAACCTGGGGTACGTGGTGAGGGCCTATTTCCAAAAATAAATAAAAAGAAAGAAAAAGAGAGAAATAATAGGTAGTAGCAGGGACACTCGTCATTTAACATTTGTGTGACTGCTAGGACTCAAAAGGGGAACTCATCCTGGTCCCGCGGGGGCCAACCGTGTGCCTGGTACTGGTGACAGATCAGCTTCTCAGTGAAGCATGGGAGGGTTTCCAGAAAGTTCAGACCCTGGACTTTTACCCAAGCTGGCAGTTCTGACACCAAGAACTCTAGGATGTGAACCCTGGCCCCGTTTGAGTCACATCACTCTCTTCCGAGGCCTGAGCAACATGAACGGTCCCCATCTGGACATGTGGGAACCATGTGGGGGTCGAAGTTAGCAAGGCAGACGCTCCAAGTCCAAGATCAAGGCCGAGTCCACACGGGACCCTCGCCACCTTGCAGCAGCGTTTCCCCTGAGGCTGCACGGAGGAACTGCCAATCCGGGTGAGAAAGAAGGACAGAAAGTCTTGCTGGAGTGGGATTGTCCTTAGGGGCAGCTAGCCCATCTCTGCAGAAGGCTGAGGTCCTGACTTCCCTGGCTGAGGAGAGCCCAGGTCTGTGGTTCCCGGCAGTTTAAAAGGTGTGGTCCTCAAGCTTGGCTTGCCCTGTCAGTTTCTCAACCCAGGTTGCCCAAAAGGCCAGCAAATCTGGGTCAGAAAGCCTTGCCCAGACATCCGTTCTCCTTCTAGAAGCTTCACAGGTAAGAGGCAAGGTGGAGAGTTGGAGTGCAGAGTGCAGGGGTGACAGTCTGTGGGGTGCTGCAGAAAGAGGCGCTCAGTGAAGCCGGGTCCTCCCTGCTGTGTCCGACTTGACCTTTGCTTTGCCTTGCTCTTCCCAGCACTGAAACAGGCAGGAGGGCTAACACCAGCCTGGGCTACAGAGTGAGACCCTATCTCAAAAACCAGAAAGTTGATGGAGAGTCGAAGTTGGTTCTCTCAGATTCTGCTGTCCCCGCCCAGCCAGGAGCACACGAACTCACAGTCAAAGGAGACAGCCCGGACCGAGGTCCGCCCCGTATCAGTTACCACTAATGAGTAGCTCTTTTTGGGTGCTGTTCAGGGGTCAAAAGGTGACACCATTCCCTAGCCCCCAGGCATCTCAGGGACAGGAGCTCAAGTGTGCAGTCCCCACCCAGGGCGAAACTCAAAAACATTTGGAAACGGATTGGACAGAGTAAGAGGGCCAGTGCGGAAGGGTGGAGACTAAGGCGCGCCTGGCCCTGAGAGTCCAGGTTGCTGGTGGTACTCGGGTGTGGTGGGAGAGGCGGAGGTCATGTCCTGCAGCCTGCCAGATCTTGTTCCATGCAAAAGGGCCCCTTACCTTGTAGATTACAAACTGTTCTCAACTAATGTGCATTTATTAAGCACCTACTGCATGGCCAACCTAGGCTGGCCACTAGGGGCTCATAAGTAAATATGGTTCTGTAGAGCTTACAGTGGAGTGTGGAGTCACTTGTGCATGCTGAGTAATAGACTGACAGTCATCTAACTAATAGAGGACTTGAGTTTTCTTAACTATAAAATGAGGGGGGTTGATAGTCTCCTTATAACTTACGTCCTGCCTACTCCCACTTTTAAAAAAATCTTTTTTAAAAAAATTATTTTATGTGCATTGGTGTGAAGGTGTCAGATCTCTTGGAACAGGACTTACAGACAGTTGTGAGTTACCATGGGGGTGCTGGGAACTGAACCCAGGTCCTCTGGAAGAGCAGCCAGTGCTCTTAACCGCTGAGCCATCTCTCCAGCCCCCTTTCAATTTTTTTAAATAATGAGTTCCAAAAGAAACAATTTTTGTTAAAGTTGAATTAGGGAATTAAAAAAAAAAAAAAAAGGAGACAGAGGAACCAGTTGGAGTCAGACACCCTGCCGACATCCTGGTTATGCTGCTACCGTAGTGGATTATCAGATACGACTCCAAGCTCCCTAGCAGCCAAGGAGAAAGAGGAACAGAGTAGTTTATATCTGCGGTTCTCAAACTTCCTAATAATACCCTTTAGTACAGTTCCTCATGGTATGGTGACCCCCAACCATAAAATTACTTTCATTGCTACTTCATAACTGTAATTTTGCTACTGTTATAAATTGTAAAGTAAATATCTGATATTTCTGATGGTCATAGGTGGCCCCTATGAGAGGGTCATTTGACCCCCAGAGGGGTCGTGACCCACAGGTTGAGGACCTCTGGTTTATATAGTTACCACTATGTGATAACATGAAATATATCAGATCTTCCAGAGAAAAATTTGTCCCATTTTTTTTTTTTTGAGGGAAACAGGGTCTCCTGTAGCTCAAGTTGACCTTGAAGTTGCTGTGTAGTTGACGATGACCTTGAGCTCCTGCTATTTCTGCCTCTTCCTCCTAAACCTTGGGGTTATAGGCACATGCTACCACATCCAGAGGTCCTCTTTTATATAATTAGCATAGATGATCATATCAGACAATACCATGTGTGGTCATTTTTATTTTCTAAAAAAATACTTTTATTTATGCACATGACTGTTTTCCCTTTTTGTTCGTATATACACCACACTGTCTGTAGTACTCACTGAGGCCAGAAGGGGGCGTCACATTCCCTGGAGCTGGGGTTAGAGGCAACTGTGAGCTGCCACATGTGGGTTTGGTAATAGACCTCCATCCTTTGCAAGAGCAGCAGGTGCTCCTTACTCCTCACGTCACCTCTCCAGCCCTTAGTGGTAGTTTTTTTCCAGGGATATATATTAAACCTCTGAAGCCCCAACCTACAACAAACCCTCCCTCTTCTTAAGTTGATCCATCTCAGATATCTGTCACAGCAGCAGAAAGCTGACAGTGCTGTCAGATGACTATACATGCAGTCATTTCTCCTGCCAGGAGACACCAAGGGTGTAACGTGAAAATGTCACTTGGCAAAGGCATTTTTGCCTGGGTGTCTGCAGGAAGGAAGTGAAGTCATTTGAGCCATGTTCTTGAAAGGCCTATTAAGACCTTGGCTCTTCATTTTCTTTCTTTCTAATGAAAGTTTTAAAAATATTTATTTTTGTTTATATGCATGTGTGTGTGTGCGCGCGCATGTGTGTGTGCGTGCATGTGTGTGTGTGCACGTGTGTGTGTGTGTGTGTGTGTGTGTGTGTGTGTGTACGGGCACATGCAGGTAGGTGCCAGTGGAGGTCAGAAGCCAGTGTCTGATGCCCTGGAGCTGGGGTTCCAGGGGTGGTGAACCACATGTGGGTGCTGGGTCCCCTGCAAGAGCAGCAGGCACTCTGAAGCACTCAGCCGCCTCCTCCGTCCTTGCTCTTCTTCCTCTGCTTCCTGGCAGTGGTGAAGTGAGCAGTCTCCCTCTGCCGCAAGCTTCAGTCATGGTGTGCTCTCACCCAAGGCTCAGAACAACAGTCAGCAAGCATAGACTACAACCTCAGAAACCCCCAACCAAAGCAAACCCTCCCTCTTCTTAGGTTGATCCAGCTCAGATACCTGTCACAGCAACGGAAAGCTGACATAGTGCTAAGTTGATGTTCAAAATACACAGCTGTCTGGTGACATGAGCTGACACTAAGAACTCAGAATGTGTGAGGAACAATTGCATAAGCAGACTGTTTCCCCACCCCATCACTAGTCCTGGGTATTGGTAAGTCTCTGTCTCTGTCTGTCTCTCTCTCTCTCTCTCTCTCTCTCTCTCTCTCTCTCTCTCTCTCTCGTGCATGCGTGCGTGTGGTGTGTGTGTGTTTAAGACAAGGTGTCAAGGAGCCTAGACAGGACTTGGATTATGTAGCTGAGACTGGCTTTGAGCTCCTGATCCTTCTGTCTCCACCTTTCAAGTGCTGAGAGGACAGGCATGCATCACCGCCCTGGTTACTTGGCCTTTCTTAGGAAACATTTTCCTATGTGGTGATTGGCTATCAAAATTTATTTTATTGCAAACTCCTTGTATGTAATCTTTGACTATTTTTAATAGACCATATCAGCACCCTTGTACATAAGATAGAAATAATAGCCCCTCCCTCCTGGGCTTCTTACTGTGAAATTACACAAAATGATCTGAGTCAAGGGTGTGGAAAGTACTGTGGTCCCAGCAGCTAGAAGGATTTTTCCATCCTGGTTAGAAAAACTCCCCAATCCAAAATTACAAATCAATTTACCCATACTTCCTTTTAGAACTTGTATGGTTTTATTCCACTTAAACCTTTGATCCACGTGGAATTTGTTTTGGATCCAGAGATTGTGGACCACTGCCTTTGTCCACTGAGTTAAGTGGAAGTGTCAGAAGGTCCATAGAGTTAAGTGGAAGTGTCAGAAGGTCCATAGAGTTAAGTGGAAGTGCCAGAATGTCCACTGAGTTAAGGGGAAGTGTCAGAATGCCCACTGAGTTAAGGGGAAGTGTCAGAATGCCCACGGAGTTAAGTGGAAGTGTCAGAATGTCCACTGAGTTAAGTGGAAGTGTCAGAATGCCCACGGAGTTAAGGGGAAGTGTCAGAATCTTTCTGTGCAGGTCTCCGGCCCTGGCCATAACTTTCTTTCAATGTCTCTGTGCTATGGTGTGTGAGGTCAGATCCCACCCACTGGAAGACGGAAGCGGCAGGTGGAGAAAGTCCCACCTCCCGTGGAGTGAGCATTTTTACCTCTGGGCCTTTGTCTCTCCTGTTTAAATGGAGATGAGAGTGGACAGTACTACTTTAGGCCCTTCTAGCTGGAGACAGTTTGGTCCGAGAGATTACACAGCATATGTAGGCTCGAAGGATCCGGCAGGGAAGATATTTATTAGTCCCCTGACAGCCCTTTCCTACCCACTACCATAGCTACCCTCCCCTGTACAAGGCCCAGGGGCCTGCAGACCAACTGCCTGCCCCGACACCCCTGAACCATGAAGGAAGCTGCTGGCAGAGACAGTGGGCGGGTCACTCCACACCTGAGAAAGCTAACCCTGTCTGAGGACAGACTCCAGGACCCCAGCCCACCCGAGAGAGCAAATCCTGGGGCGGGGGCGGGGGGGGGGCACACTGGACAGCCCTGCCCCGTAGACAGAAGAAGACAGTGGCACACGGCGTGTGCACTTCCCCCCCCTCCTCCCGCCACCACACACAATGCAGATACACAAAGGAGGGCAAAATTAGCCTTTGAAGTGGGTCAGATCTGGGTTCAAATCTCCATCTTGCACTTAACCTGAGTGACCTTGGCAGGATGCTCTGCACCAGAGTCTCCTGTGAGTGATGTTGGGAAGATGTCTATGACCAATGAGAGCCATGCCTAGCATGCAGCAGTTCATTTGAGGATCACCCCATTGGGGTGGTTTGAAAGAAATTGGCCTCCAAAGACAATGGCACAATTAGGAGGTGTGGCCTTGTTAAAGTGGGTTGGCCTTGTTAAAGTAGGTGTGGCCTTGTTAGAGGAAGTGTGTCACTGTGGGGTTAGGCTTTGAGGTCTCTTTTGCTCAAGCTTCCCTCCGTGTGACAGAGTCCACTTTCTGTTGCCTTCTGATCAAGATGCAGCCAGCACCATTATCTGCCTGCACACCGCCTGCTCCCCACCATGATGATAATGGACTAAATCTCTGAAACTGTGCGCTGCCACCTCAATTAAATGTTTTCCTTTATAAGAGCCGCTGTGGTCATGGTGTCTCTTCATGGCAATAGAAACCCTAACTAAGACACCCATGTTCACCCTCACTGTCCCGGATGCTAGGATTTGTACAAGCTATGGCATGCTCTGATGGAAAGAGATCTTGGTTTGGGGGTCAAACCACCCTGTGTTGGCATCCCAACCATACAACCATTTATACGCTCAGAGCACCCGGCATGGCGCTTGCCCAGTCAGCACACAGAAGCAGTAGAATCATTATTCTCCCAACAGCCTCGGTGCTCCTGGGAGCTGACTGACTCCCAGCAGCAGCGTGCAGCAGAGCCTGGTGATGGCGGGGGAGCCCTGGGGGAGAAGAGGGTTTACATCTGCTGGAGACACCAGCTTAACACATGTGGTAATGATCCCACAGCCCCAGCGGGGGTCTTGACATAACTCACTCTCTGTTCATTCAATTAGAATTGACACAGCAGCCTTGAAGGAGCCGTTTCCAGCCCCACAGCCCTGCCATCCCCAGCCAGTCTATAACTGCCATCGATAAGGCACCAGATAAAATTTCAGACAGCTAAATTTGAATTTCAGATGAGTACATTTATAGTATGTGTATATCCCAAATATTGCCTAGAACATATTTTTTTTTAACCTGTTGTTTGTCTGAAATTAAAGTTTTATTGTATCCTGGATGTTTGTGTGCTGAGGTTGGATTGCCATCACAGTCCAAGCATCAGTGTTTGTCTGTGAAACATTTTAAGTCGCCATTACACCAGCTGTGTGCGCCCTGTGCCGATGACGTCACGCTAGAAGCATCAAGCCGTGATGCGCCTTTTGACAGGTGTGCCCCGGTGGCATGTTTGGCATAGCAGAAGGAGCTGTGTGGGTGCTGCTGAGGTGGGGGGATGTCCTGGGGTGAGGGAGAGTAGGGGCAGGTTAGTAGGAAGCTGGTGGGGGGTCTGTCTCCGGGGACCCACCAGTCAACAACGTCAGTATTATGACCCCCAATTACCATGTGCATCCACTTAGCTTGTAGAATTGAGCCAGTGCTCTCCAAGGCCCCAGAGGCGGCTGAACTGATTTGCAGAGTCCCCCCAGCTGATCCACAGCAGCCAGCTGGGCTCTGCAGCCTTGGTGGGAGGAGGGAGCACAGCTCTCTTCACAGTGCCAGCGCCTGAAGATCCCAAACAAGACCATGTATTTGTGGTAGAGTCTGGGTTTCAAATGATCTCCTCCCTTACTAAGCTCCACTCCTCCCAGCTGTCTCCCAGGCCTGGAGCCCTAGGCCAAGGATGGTCTTGTTCACCTTGACTTCCCAGGACGAAGTTCAGAAACCTAGTCCAGTGAAGGTCATTCACGGCTGTCTGCTCTTCCTTGGATACCACACTCTGAACTGCTGCTGTTCCCCTGGGTAAGTCGCAAATACCTGGGGCCCAAGGAAGGAATCAGGAAGGGCGGACAGATATGCGGGTGGGACCGCAGCTAAAGAGAGGTCGAAGACACCGAGGATTAAGGAGGTGAGATGTGAACCTATACAAATAACATTGTTTTGACATTTACTGTGATGGGTGGGTCTTTAAAATTAAGGGTGAGGGCGCTGGTGGTGCACGCCTTTAATCCCAGCACTCGGGAGGCAGAGCCAGGCGGATTCTTTGTGAGTTCGAGACAACCTTGTCTACAGAGCAAGATCCAGGACAGGCACCAAAACTACATAGAGAAACCCTGTCTCGAAAAACCAAAATAAATAAATAAATAAGTAAAGAAAGAAAGAAAGAAAGAAAATTAAGGGTGAGTGGAGGAGGGATTAAAAAGGAGGTGGGGGCTCAAGATCAGGGCCAAGTTCCTCAGGACGGTCTGGGAATAGCAGCAGGTAGGAGGCTTCTGCTCCGAGGCTGACCTGTCTTCTCATCCACCCCCAGCTTCGGCCACTTGGCATGAGCCATAGCAGCTACCTTGCGTGCATGCCCCGTCAGGACATTTGTTATTACCGGACAGTCTCCCCCATCCCCCACCCCGTGTCCATTCGGGTATCCCCTTTTCTTCTCCTGGTGCCCTCCTCAGGCCAGCCCTGCAGAGTCCCTTGTCTCCTTAACTGCCCTCACCCTGACTTCTCACCGCCTTGCCTCAACCCCCTTCCTCCTCCACAGCACCTCTAACCACTAGAGACTTGGTTTGTTTGTCTTTCTGTTTGCTGATTGTACCCCAAGCCTGCAGAATTGCACCTGGCCCAAGTAGGTGCTTGACAAACACTGAACTTCTTGAACGGAGTGTAGACGGATCTTGCTAATCTCATTTCTAGGCAGTGTGCTCTTGAGTTTTCTTCGGAGCCTGTTAAGACACGCCAGCCACATTCCCTTCCCCAGACCTTTGGAATCAACTTGAGACATTCCCCAGGCTCTCAGATGTCGGCCCCTCACCCAGGAACTGGCTGAAGCTCCTTCAGAGCCTGTCCTACGCAAGGTCAGAGTCTAATTTGGGGCTGTGCCAGTATTCTGAGGGTTCTTTGCAAGTGAAGCCCTTTCTAGGACTTGGGGCAGATGTAGGGGCACTCTCGGGTCCAGCCAGGAGGACCCTTATATCACAGCACGGGGCGGGGGGTGGGGGGAGGGGGGGGCTAGTGTTTTACACCTCCCCGCCAACCCACCCCAGCCTAGTGGCTAGTATGTAGCTTGAACTCAGCTAACGCTTCTTGTCCCTGCTTAGCAGAAAACCCTGGTTGTTCTCATCTCCCAGCCGCCAACAGAGAGGAGCCACGCAGGGCTGGGGAAGTCAGAAATCAAGGATCCCCTCAACTGTCCTGGAGTTTTGGAGTTATGTCCTGAGGTTGCTGATACCTACGACGGTGTCGTGGCCACTTGTAGCCTGTTGCCTAGGCGCAACGCAGGCTGCCACTCAAGGAAGCCAGGGTTTCCACCCGGTGGTGTATCTCTGGAAGTCCCTTGTGAGCCATAGACCCAAATCAACGGCCTACTTTCCAGACATCCCCATGACACCCTCTACCCAAGGACAAAGCTCTGGCTGCTAGGCCTGAAACCCAAGCTCCTCCCTCTTGACCCCGGTCCCTTCTTGAACTGGCTGCCACTCCTCTGTCCACACCCTTCCTCGTAGCCAGAATTAGTCACCAGCTTGAGCCTCACACGGTGTCACATCTCACACCTTTGCACAGATTGTTCCTGAGCCGAGTCCCCCTCCCTGCTGCCCCGAGACTCCAGCATCACCCTGTTTCCTCGTCTGTACTTGATGCAGTGTTGGGCAGCAGGTTAGATCTCGCTGCCGCCACATCCCGGCCAGGTGACCTCTGGCGCAGTTTGCCTAGGCTTCCTCATCAGCAAAACGGAGAGGAAAGCAAGACACCACCCTACCCCCCCATCCCCGAAGGGGACGAAGGTGTGCTAACATGCAAAAGGCTTGTGGGGCAGACACTGCTGCTGCCGCCCAAGGGGCTTGTGGGTACCTCTGAGAAAGCAGAGTCCACTTTCTTGTTAGCCGTCCTAGTGACCAGCCGGTAGGAGGAACCATCATGGCGGAGGCAGTGAATCCCAATAGAAACAGCATTCTAGGACCATGATGGTGGTCAGAGCTAGAAGATGGAGCGGGAGCAAGTGGAGAGAAGAGAAGAGGCAGAGGCTGGCTGCAGGAGTGCTGTCGGCCTCTGCCTGTGCTTCCTGCCTCTGCACCACCCTGAGGAACCCATCCACGGCTCCCACGGGAGGTCCCTCTCCAGCCAACAGTAACACAGCAGAGGTGGACCCTCAGGGCCCTGGCGGAGTGTGGGCTGCGGAGTCAGGCTTGGTGCTGGGCATGCAGCAGGCACATGAGTGGCCATCACCACCCTCCTACATCACACTCACAGGGACGAACATCACCCTGGGTGAGTGTGACCTGGGACAAAGCACACTGCCACCTCATCCCCTGCTCTTCTTCCTCATCTCTATGCTGAGGGATGACAGCTCCCATCTTAAAGAACCAATAAGGACTACATGTCAGGTGTCTGGTGTCTGTCTGTCTGTCTGTCTGTCTGTTTTAACAATGTGCAGCTAGCCCAATCTGCTTTTGAACTCTTTAAGAGCCAAGGATGACCTTGAATTTCTGATTTCCCTCCTCCGCCGCCTCCTGGCATTACAGGCATACATGACCATGCCTGACTCTCAGGGGGAAAAATTCTTTTTTAAATGCCATAAGTATAACAGCAGTGAGTTAAAACTCTTCAGACACTTAAGCCCATGAATTCCTGAGACGAATCGTGGATGAATCAAGAGGCACTAGAAAACCTGCTCGTGATTCAAAACTGTAAATGGGGAAGAGTCTGTCTTCTGTTGTTGTTTACAAAAGTGAACGCACGTTAACTAGCAGTGACTCTCAACCTTCCTAATGTCGTGACCCTTTAATACAGCTCCTCATGTTGTGGTGACCACAATGATAGAATTATTTTCATTGCTATTGTATGCAACTGTAGCAAAAACTGTCACTTTGCTACTGTTATGAATTGTAATGTAAATATCTGTGTTTTCTGATAGTCTTAGGCCACCCTAAGGGGTCGTGACCCACAGGTTGAGAACCACTGGACTAGAGGCAGTTTCTGTTGGAGAAAGTATTTCAGCTATAAACTCAGGAGGACTGGTGAGTGTCCCCTGACCCAGGCATGTCCTGGACCACTTTCTTATCAGCTGACGGAGGACACCATAGCTCATCTCAAAGCTGAGAATCCATCCCATCAGGCTCCAGTACAGAGATCCAGGCAAACTCCAGGCTGAGGAACTCAAGCTAGTTCCTTCAACAGATAAATTGTAAGGGGAACAAAAAGAAAAGGAGGGGAAACATTGAACAGAAGACAGAGAGACACTAAACAATAGTAACGTACAGACTTTATCCGGATGATTTAAACAAACTACCTTAGAAATCAGTTAGAAAGGTGACTTGATGTTTGGTGTTAAATTATTGTTAATTTTGGGGTGTAATAGTGGATGTGAAAATGTGGCCCACCCTCTTTAAGCCCTCTCTTGGGGCTGGGGAGATAGCCCTGTGAACTCGTTAGTTGGATTTCTAGCTTCCACATAAAAAAGCCAGGCATGACAGAACATACCTGCACCCCAGCATTGTGTAGGTGGAGACAGGCGGACCCCGGGGCTCACTGGCCGGCCAACCTTGGCTAATTGGTGACCCCAGGTTCCGGGGAGACAGCCTGTTTCAAAACACAAGGTAGACAGTTCCTGAGGACCAACACCTGAGGTTGATTTCCAGCCTCCATCTACACATACACACACACACATGCACCCACACGAGCACACAAACACACACACACCCCACCTATGTGCACACACGCATTAAGAAAAGTCCTCTTCCACTAGAGATGTGTGGCATCTGAGGTGAGAACACGCTACAGTTGAAGCTCAACCATCTGTGGTTGATCAGCACTGACATGGGGTAAGTGTATACGGAGATTATCACACTATTCCCTCCACTGTTGAAAATTCCAATAATAAAATATAAAAGAAAACATGAATATAAGATCATGTTGTTTATGAGTGTGTCCAAGTGTTTTTCCTGTTCCGCCTCACTTCCCCAGAGGCTAAGGGATTAAAATTGTCTAATGAAAATCATGGGTCTGGGGTTGGGAGATAACTCGGTAGCTAAGGCACTTGCTGCACAAGCCTGATGCCCCGAGTCTGGTCCCCAGGATCTATGTAAACAGCAAGGGTTGGTGACACACATCTGTCCTCCCAGCACTCCTGTGGGGGACTAGGCCTGAAGGACAAAGGCCAGCTGGTCTGGGGCGGAGACAGAAGCAGCGAGGGAGACTGCCCCAACGAGGTGGAAGGTGGGAACCAACACCAGGACTGTCCTCCGACTCCCGGGCATCTGTACCCCATCGTGCTCCTGCCCTCACATACACACAGTTGAAGATGAGGGAGGCAGAGGGACAGCCCAGCAGGTGAGAACACCCGCTTCTCTTCCAGGGGACCTGAGTTCAGTTCAGCACTTCCATCACGTGGTTCACAACCACCTGTAACTCAAACTCCAGGGGATCTGACGCTCTCTCCTGGCTTCAGAGAGCACTTCCGGAACACTTGGCATTCACTCACACAAATACTCACAGACATGCACATAAATAAACATTATTTACACGTGTGTGTATAGAATTTTTCTATTTATTTATTTGTGGTAAGGTCTCTCTTACGTATCTCTGGCTATCCTGAAACTCTGTGTAGACCAGGCTGGCTCCAAAGTTGTAGAGACCCGCCTGCCTCTGCCTCCCAAGTGCTGGGATTAAAGACATGTGTCACCCCACCTGGCAAAATACAATTTTTTAATCAAAAAATTTTAAAAGAATTTTTTAAAAGAGAGAGAAAATGACCAGTTCTGAGCACTCACAGATGCTAGGTCTGTTCTAAGAACGTGCCTTGTTTTCAGTCATGGGTTTACACAGCCACCGTGGGCAGAAGACTCGGCCCTCCTGGCATGCGCCTGTTTTATTTTATTTTATTTTTTTGAGAGAGAGAGAGGGGAGGGAGAGACAGAGAGAGAGAGAGAGAGAGAGAGAGAGAGAGAGAGAGAGAGAGCAGGTCAGAAGACAACTGTTGGAGATGGTTCTTTCTTCCCCCTTACTAAGAAAGGGTCTCTTATTTCTACACTCCTTGGCATTTTAGGCTCACTGGCCCACAGGCTTCCCTGGTCTCTTCCTGTCCCTGCCCCACATCCTGTGAGAGTGTTGGGATTACAGATGTGTGCCACTGAATCCCACTTCTTCACACGGGTTCCAGGCATCAGGCTTGGAGAGGAACCGCCGTGAGCCACGTGCACCCATTTTAAAATGAAGGAAACTAAAGTCTGAAAATGTCAATTGATTTGCCCAAGGCGGTGCCCGGCTAGGGGAGTTGTGGCGATCTGAAGCAAGGTGTTCTATCTTCAGAGGCTACCATGCCGCAGCAGGCTGCAGAGGTAAACACCCACCACGGGAGCCGCTCTGGTGGGCCGCCTGTCCTCACATGCCCTCCTGACCCTCGGCACCCCTGCCCCACCCTCTCTTGAGCGGGAATAAACAGCATTACAAAGACAGGAGATTCAGGGCCGTGAGAAAGGAGAGACCCTCGCTGGAATCTCCTCCCTTTCAGGCTGATAGACCATTTGTAACCTTGAGTTTTTACTATATTAACACTTCTTTCCCATCCCCAAATTCTACTCCATTAGGTACTTAATAAGCCCCTCCCCTTTGGCTAAGTCTGACTCTCCCGACATTCTTTCTGCTGCATAGTCAAGCATCTGGCTTTAGCTGAGTGAAGGTCCCGAAGAAGGGAACTCCTCAGCCTGTGGGTGGCTGCTGGACGGTCTCTCCGCTGCAGATGACAAGAAGAGGCTTGCTGAGGGTGGGGACCATGGGAACTTGCCATGAGGTGCGACCCCACCTCGAGAGTCAAGGACCTCGAGGATACTGCTCCTGAGAGCTGCTGACCTGTGAGCTGGCCAAGGGTGGGGCCCAGTCTCAGAGAGGATGCTGAGTGTGCTGGGCTGGGGTTCCTGAAGGTCTCCTCCTGCCTGGCTGCTGGCACAGCCTCCACCACCCTGACCTGACCCTGGGACACCTGCTGCACACTCTCCTCGGTATGTGTGCATTCGTGGAAGGCCAGGCACAAAGGCCCAGGTTGGTGCTCTAAGGCCATCTGCAGGAATAGGACATTCACTTCTCAGAAGAAGGCGGAGGGGGATAACTAGATGTGGTGAGCTCAGGTCTCCTCAGGGCCAGCCTTCAGGGTCTTCCAGCTACCCAGTAGTATTTTTGTTTGTTTATTTATTTATTTATTTATTTATTTATTTATTTATTTATTTGCTTACTTATTTGCTTATTTATTTATTTATTTTTTGGTTTTCCAAGACAGGCCTTCTCTGTGTAGCCCTGGCTGTCCTGGAACTCACTCTGTTGACCAGGCTAGCCTCAAATTCACAGAGATCCGCCTGCCTCTGCCTCCCAAGTGCTGGGATTAAAGATGTGCGCCACTGCCCGGCACCAGGAGTGTATTTGTGGGTGCAGAGTCTGGCCTCCTTGCTTCTGGGTGATAATAACTAAAAGGATTCAAGGATCCAAACCTCCAATATACGGGACCCTGGAGCCACTCAGGTCTGCCCAGCCGGGCAGCATCTCATTCTTTGCTGTCCAAATTTTCTCTGCATCTTACCCCTCACACCCCTCCCCTCATCGCTGATTGTGCGAGGGTTTTTAAGGCCTGTGACAGGAACCACGTTTGGCCCTGCAGATACTAGATTGAATGACACGGAGCCTTGGTTCTCAGGTTGCCCACGGCCCTGGGGAGGCAGCCACGGGAACAGAGACTGTGAAGGCAGAAGAGAACATACCCGACACATTACCATTTTCTCAGGGGCCACCTCAGGCTCGACTATGTTCTAGCTTCCACCCCATATCCCCTGACCCCAGCCTGGTCTGGAGAGATCTATTCTAGTGTATGATAGGCTATGAGTCTCCCCACATTTCCCTGTGAGTGTACCCTAAAACGAACGAGAAAGGGGGAACTGGTGCCATTTAGATCAGCTCTGTTCCGGAGAGAGAGAGAGAAATACAATAAAAAACACAGACGCACACATGCAAGTTCAACTGCTTTAACAGCCACATTGAAAATACTTAAAAAAAAAAAAGTAAAATCAATTCCGGCAATATATTTTACTTAACTCAAGATACCTGTACAATTCCCCCCTCCAACATGCCATCAATATAAAAGGTTATAAATGGAAGTGATTTGTGCTCGTTTTTCAGTGTCTTTAAGTCACATTTCACACCTGTAGCTCATCACACTCTGGGCGCACCTCACACGAAGGACTCAGCAGTTTCATGTGGCTGGTGGCTGTCACTGGACAGCCTGGGATGCCATCTGCTCAGGGAGAGACGCGACCACAGCCTCCCTAGGGAATGTTCCCACTGCAGAACTCTGAACAAGGAAGGCAGTGCAGTGCAGAAAAGACCGGAAGAGAACACGCCCTGGTTTTAACGGCACTTCGCTCTGGGGTTTAGAACTGGGCGACTATTTTCTTCTTTTCAGTTTCCTACATTTTCTCTTTTTAAATGTACCCCCTTGGGCCTGGCTGGGCCTTGTACATGCTCTGCAAGTGTTCCAGTACTGAACTGCACCTCCAGCCCCTTTAAAACTCATGAATTTATGAGCATGTAGTCATGACTTATTAATTGGAAAAAGTCGTTTGTATTAATATTTGGTTTTTAAATTCGGCCTTGCTGTCAAAGAGCTCAGCCCCGAGGGCTTCTCATGCTTAACCTAGCTTGTCCTCTGTCCTGCTGTGGCTCACTCCTAGCTGCCCGGAACTGAATTTGAATGTAATGTAATTTATGTGCGTGTGTGTACCGTGTCACAGTGCATGTTGAGGCCAGAGGACAACTTCTGGGAGCGAGTCTACTTCTTCCTTGTTTGTGTCAGGGACTCTTGTTATTTATACCGCTGCACCTTGTGGGTGAGCTTCCCGGCTAATTCCTCCGTCCCCGCCTCCCATCTCTGTGGAAGTGCTGGGGTTTGAGATGCCAGTCACCGTCCACCTCTTCTAAGCGGGCTCCGGGGACAGAAGACAGGTCATCAGCGCTGTGTCCAAGCATTTCTACCCACTGAGACATCTAGCTGGCACCTCCCCAATATCTTGAAAGTGGGTTTGCATTTTGACATTCACATGAGACCTGGCACTGTGTCTGTCATCTGAGAGGGCTGACTCGATGGACTGGGTGACAGGGCCATTACAGCCCTAAGGCAGCCAGTTCAACTGGATAAGGAGTCCTGTCTCCTCCTTATAAATTATTGAATTAAGTTCATTTATTTGTTTTTGTGTGTGCTGTGTGGATAGTGTATGCGTGTGGTGCGTGCATGCGAGTGTGTAAGTATTCATGGGTTCACGTAGAGGAGCAGGACAGGATATCGATCGAGTGTCTTAGTCAATGCACCACCGTGTCTTATTACCTTGAGATGGGGTCTCTCATGGAAGCCCACTCTTTTGACTGGCTAGTGAGCTCTCAGAATCCTCTCATCTCTGCTCCTCAATGCTGAGGTCACTGGCATGAGCAGCTGTCGCTGCCTGGGGGACCAGCCTCCAGCAGCACAGGGCTCAAAGGGAAGTCACGCTGTCAGTGCCCACTAGACTTTTTTACCTGAGGGTGTTAGGGGAAAAGACACTCACACTCTCTTGCTGGTTTCCTTCTTTATTCCTCTGTATTCTTCCTTCTGTGTTCTGTATTCTCTATCTAGAAATGTCCCTTCTGTCTCTCTAGATGTTTTCCTTCTCCTTCCAGCTCTCTTGATGTTCTCTCCTATTTCTCCCATTCTTGATGTTCCCCTTCTAGTTCCTTGTAAATCTCTCGTTCCTGATGGTTTCCTTCTAGTCCATTTCAACTCTGTCTTTATGCTTTCCCTTACAGCTTGTGTATCCCAGCAAAATCTTTCAGACAATATAAAAATTACAATGCGGTTACACTCTGTTTTTCAAGTGAATCATTACAATGAATACAAAACAAACAGTAAAAACATGTTTTCCATATCCCTTACATGATTAAACATTTTTCATGTTACAGGTGAAAAACAAATTATCCCAAGAACCCACGTACATTCATACACAAGCAACTTGTTATAGATTAACAGTGTGTAAGCAAGCAAGATAGTTTTCCCATTCAGGACTTTTACTGGCAGGCTGCGTTTTTGCAGTTACAAAGAAAGGACCAATTATTTTATTACTTATCTTGAAAGGTAATCTTAGAAGGAATCTTAAAGGAATCACAAAACCTAAACTTTTATATATGAAATAGAATCAATCAGCTCTACTTTAAATCTTTAGGATGCATACCCACTCATCAATAGTTTCTTATATCAGGAGATTGAGGGCAAAAATGGGTACAAGGAATTAATCATCACCTTTGGTCATCAACCAATCCTAGCAAGAAAAGTGCGTCAGCTAGTAATAATTGGACCGCTTTGTTCTTGTTCCCTGACCTTAAAGAGTTCCTCACTCAACTGTGTGCCTTTCTAAAACTTTAGATTATCTTCATGGGTTTTTCACCTCAAAGTTATTTGACAAAAACATCTTAGTCTAACTAAGTTATTTTCAAAGCTTTGTTTCAGCTGTGATGCACTCTGAAACCTGTCAACACATCTCCCAACATTAAGGTTAAAAGGATTTAAGCTAGCTGGGACTCGATTGTTTTTCTTAGTCATTAACCTAAGCCACAGTCTATACAGCTCCTCAATAGAAACTCATGTGTTCTAGCTGTGTGACACTTCCTTGTTTTATTTTTTATCATCACAACTCTATTTAAACTAGCATTATTATTATCTATTAGACAGTACAGCTTAGGAAGGAATCATCTTCATAATAATCCACAGGTAAGAATGCCTAGTAGAAAGGAATATTTCCATGAGATAAACACACTACATTACAGGCAGTGGGGATCTCCCCACGCCCATTCACACCATGTCAGACACTAAAGAAAGAGCAAACATGTAAAGGCACAGCAGAAGCAAAAGACTTTCTGAAGTCTGTGATCTCAGGGCCTTGTCTATCCGAGATTCACCCGTCAAGGATTCGCCTCCTGGTGGGCTGACACCTTGAACTTCAGATGCCACCTGCTGCTCCTCTGACATGGCCACAGCAATGTCTGGCTTTCTCTGTGGCTGCCAGCGGTCTGATCTTATACTATCACCCGCTGAGCTGTTTCCTTGGCCCCTTCATTTTATTTTTTAACTGAGGTATAAATGTTCCTCGCTGACCAAGCCGAGACACTCTCTCCTCCCTTTGGAAATATCCAAACCCTCAAAGCCTCAGTGGATGTCGGGCGGTGGCGCACGCCTTTAATCCCAGCACTCGGGAGGCAGAGGCAGGCGGATCTCTACGAGTTCGAGGCCAGCCTGGGCTACAGAGTGAGTTCCAGGAAAAGTGCAAAACTACACAAAAAAAACCCCTCTCAAAAAAAAAAAAAAAAAAAAAAAAGCCTCAGTGGAAGGACAGACACCTTGAGAGGTCACCCTTTCCTTCAGGTGCGTCCCCCTCTGCCCCTAGGTTGGTTGGTGCCCACCGTGGGGAGGCTGCTTTCTGGACCCACACACTCTGCTCATTTTGCTCTCAATTCTGTCAGAGCTTCTCTCTCTCTCTTCACTCTCAGGGCACCACACCACACTACACCACAGTCTTCTTGGGTCTCCTATGCGATAGAATCATTGGCATAGTGCTTGAGTGTGACCTAACAGGTGGGGAAACCCAGGAACGGAGGGCATTAGCTGTGGCCTCATTTGTAAAATGGGACCCTGAGCTGAGTCATCTGGCCTTGAACCAGAAGAAGTCTATAAATCTGTCTCACGCCAATAACTGTCAGCTGTTCCACAGAGGTGTGTGTGTGTGTGTGTTTTTTTTTTAAAATGTGCTGATCAGACATTTGAGACAAGCTCTGAGATCTCTCCCCACATCACAGTCCCCACACGGCGAA
>CABHPQ010001866.1:0-17500 GCA_902168405.1 Peromyscus aztecus
GGAGCTGCTGCACACACAGGCCACTCTCCGTCATGACATGGAGTCACTGGCTGTACTCCCATTCTTAAGCTCTAGCCACATGAGACATCTTTGTAGTTCCCACACTTTCTGTGCACCCGCTTCCCTGACCTGGCATGGCCCCCTGGAACTCTTGTCCTCCTACCCGACTGGGAAAACTTCTATCCATCTGGTGAGATATGGATGGGTGGGGATGGCTGGCGGTGTGTCTCCTGCCTCTGGGGGTTCCCTTTTCACCCCCATGTTTTGAAGACCTGCCAAGTAGCAGAGACCATATCACCCTCACTCCAGCTGTCAACTGTCAGCTTTCCACTTCACCCAACCATCTCTCTGCATTGTGACAACACTCCCAGGGTCCATCATCAGGTCTCTCTAGGATGTTTTAGCTCACCCTGCTTTGGACCCAGGTTCATATCTCACGCATGGAAAATCTCTAGCTATCTAGCATTGCTGGGACCAGGGCCCCAAACTACCCTCCTGTTCAGCCTCCTTTTCGCTTAGCTCTTTCCTCTGTGTCCATTACTGGGCATGGCCTCTTCATGGATGCCACTGTTGGTAACATACTGCTGGCACAATGGTCCCCTTGATAAAAGAATGTCACTTTCCTTCTCGTTCCTAGCGCAGAAACAACTACAGGTTCCTGCTACTGTGACTCCATTAGCGAGAGATACTTGAGGATGAGCTGGTCTCACAGCACCAGGATTCAACGAGGGTGAAATATAGGACGTGAGAGTCACTAGACCAGAGACGGGAGACGCACCGCCAACCATCCCCACCCATCCATAGCAGGCATGGCTAAGTAATCCTGGCCTCTTAACTTCAAGCTCCAGAATGCTTTTAGCACGCACACTCCACCCATGAGTAGTTGAGACTTCTTTACTATCTTGGCATTAAATTTCATGCTCAGCCAGCTGAGTTCTTTGCACACCATAGATACTTCATAAGCACTCATGTCCCCAAACTGAATTGGGGCTACATTTAAAGGGCTGAGTTTGTAAGCTCAGTGTTAACGTGCTTGCCATGCATGGGCAGGGCCCTGGATTGGAGCTCCAGCACTGAAGGAAAAACCACAAAGCTGCACTGGAACTTAGTGGCAAGGATGGATCCAAGGCTAGGCACCTGCAAGTGAGAGCATTTTAGAGAAATTCTTTGCAGATGCAATTCTAAAAGCCAGGCAACCGAAGGGTCGCAGCCCAGAATAGGTCCCAGCTCTAGTCTGAACCTGTTTCTGAAGCCTCTCCTGACTTCCCATTGCTTGGGGGATAGACAGGGTACACTCATTGCTGTGGCTGTCAGGTTCAGCCCCCGCCTTTTTCCAGCCTCACGTCCACACATCTCTCCCTGAACAGCTAATGCACTTTACACACACCTTCTCTTCTAATCTTTACCAGCCAACCATGAACCTGGCTTGTTAGTCCAATTTTATAGATGAGAAATTCTCACCTGATCCTCGGGGTGATTACGGGAGTTAGCTGAGGTCCCAGGCCTGCCAAGTTTCCCCCATGGGCTTTTGAATCCCTTGCTGGCTGGCTCTGAGTGCTGCATGTGCCCGTGGATGAGAAATCCAGCTTTGTGTGACCTAGACCCAAACCAAGAAAAATGCGATGGGCTACTGGTCCATTGGAATTCAGATGGGGGGGGTGGCTAATCGTCTGGGTCACTCTTAGCCCCTGGTGTGCCACAGTGTCAACAGAACTTGGTAGTTGTATAGTGTGTGTCACTAGAGATGACTCCCTCAAGAGGAGACTAGCATTGTACTCCAACATTTTCTGCTTGACTTTCCTTCCTTCTCACCCCATCCTCCACCTTCTGGGTTCATAGTTCTTCATGTTTTAACGCCTGAAAAGAAGGATTGATGGAGAAGGTCCCTTGGTAAGCCCGCCACTTTCTCAGGAGGGCTGGAGTGCACACACAACTGGCCTCTTCAGGCTCTGCCTTCCGCAGGAACTCCCCCGTGTTGGGTTCTGCATGGCATCTGAGTATGGCAACATAAGGCACCCTAGGACAGTCCCTCCACCATCAGAGCGAACCCCCTCCCCCGGCCCGACTGCTGGAGAGCATCCTTCCATCACAGGATAGTCCCTTCTCCCGAGCACCACCACTCGGCTCAGCTGCAAAGATCGAAGAACTCCACCTTCAAAGGACAGTGTCAGCCTGCTAGATGGAAGCCGACACTGACCACATGAAGAGCAACGGTTCCTCCTGTCCTGCTGCCCACTGTGGCTCTGCAATCTCTACCCAGATTCTGCAGGACAGCAAGAGGCTGGAAGAAGTGCAGAGAAGCTGTGGAGCTGCACGTCCCCCGCCACACACACACTCAGCATCATTCTGAGTCTGGCAGGCTCCTAAGACAACAGCTTGGTTGCAACACAGTCACAGCTATTAATCTCAGGTGAAGGGCGCAGCAGGGCATCCCTCTCTCAGGGTAGATACGCTGGGTTTTGTAAACTCGGGAAGGACACACAGGGAATTTGACACACCTGAGTGGGGCTCTGACTTGGGGTGACTTTCCTGGTTGACTCTTCCTTGTCCCTCTGAAGGGGGCTGGGTTTGTGCCTGTGTTAAGAAAGTCTGGCTGAAAAGGAAGGGTGTCAGCACCTTTAGTTTTTGAAAAGATTTATTTTTATTTATTAAAATAAATGTGTGTGTGTGCGTGTGCATGTGCATGTGCATGTGCATGCACACGCACTCGTGTGCCCGCCACATGTGCACGCACAGGTGCTCACAGAGGCCATTGGATCCCCTGGAGCTGGAGTTACAGGTGGTTGTGAGCTGCCTGCCATGGGTGCTAGGAAGGTTCTCTTGAAGAGCAGCAAGCCCTCTGAACCACCAGCCATCCCTTCACAACCCTCACAGTCTTAACAGTCAAAGTGGGCAGGCTAGAGAAAGTGTGTGTGCCTAGACCCACAGATCTGGACCTCAGGACTAAGAAATTGCCACATGTCTTGGAGCTGGTCATGGCTTCCCATGTCCCACTGTGAACAAAAATACCAGCTGCAGTTGTTCAAGGTCCCCGGAGAAGAACACTACAAAGGAGGCGAAGAGATTGCCAGGGCCCAAGCTCTTTTGTTTGTGTGTATGTGTACGGGTGTTTTGCCTGCATGTACGTCTGTGCACCACATGTGTGCCTGGTGTCCACAGAGGCCAGAAGAGAACGTCAGATCCTCTGGGACTATAGTTATAGACAGTTGTGCGCTGCCATGTAGGTGCTGGGAACAGAACCTGGGTCCTCTGGAAGATCAGCCAGTGCTCTTAACCACTGAACCATCTCTCCAGCCCCAGAGCTGAGTCTTAAGAGCTTCTGCAGAGACTAGGGCTGCAGATTCGAACTTTCAGCCAAGCAAGAAAGATCAGTTCTTCAAGTCTATCTTCATGTGGTACCTACTGTTAATAACATATCATATGCTTGTTTAAATGGTCTCAAAACACACACACACACACACACATCTGTGAGGTGTTGTAACTAGTTTTATGCTCTAAATATTTTTGAATGTCTTAAAGGTTTTTTTTTAAAAAATTATTTATGTACAAAGAATAGCATGATCCTTTTTACTGAATAGGTGGTCTTGAATAATCCATTCAAGGTCACTTAGTCCAAATTAATGAAGCCTATGTCCTTTGAGTGCTGACGGAAACATTGATGGCGTGAGTTTTTTCTGGATCAGACCGTGGAGGTTAGAACATACACTGTAAGAGCAAGCGAAGCCCTGGTTGGACTTCTATGGGTGACTCCAGCAGAGCGGCTGGTGACACATCCTGCCTTCAGATGGCCAATGAGGAAAAAGATAGTTTTACACTCTACATATTTTAACTTGTCAATTATGCCTTTGTAAAACTGGGGATGAGGGGAGAGA
Source organism: Peromyscus aztecus (assembly GCA_902168405.1). Lineage (NCBI taxonomy): Eukaryota > Metazoa > Chordata > Mammalia > Rodentia > Cricetidae > Peromyscus > Peromyscus aztecus. The sequence goes on from CABHPQ010001866.1 coordinate 3,873, forward strand.
TAAACGAATCTGATACAAGGAGGAAGAGGAAACAGAGAAGGGTAAAGAGGAGAAGGAGGGAGAAGCAGAGGGGTGGGGGGGCTGAGGGTGAAGGGGGAGGCACAGCTTCTGCAGGAGAGCTAGGTATGGTGTATCATGCCTGTAATCACAGTACATGGGAGGCTGAGGCAGGAGGACCACCAATCAAGGCCAGTCTGTACTGGATAGTGACACCCTGTTTCAGAAAGGAAAGGTTTCTGTGATGAGTGGGTGACCCGCCCTTGAATCCTCTAAAGCAGGGCACTTTCCGCATTGTAACTGTGGCTGTGAGTATGAGGAATCCAAATTCCACCGGAGTTATACTGAGGTCATCTGCAATAATCCTCTGACTTTAAGAGGGCTATGAGAAGGATTAGGTGACAATGAGCAAGCCCACCTAAGTATAAAAGTGCACATAGGATTAGCATTTATATGTACATAGCATTTCCAGTCTAGGGCCAGTGCTTAAGCCCAGATCAGCGTCCTTATTGTCCTGTCTACTTATAGGACCCTGGCCAACCGTGTCTCATCACTTCCCAGGAAGAAAAATTGTTCTTGACTTTGGAAAGTAGAAATTGAGGCTCAGAGAATTCCCCTAAAATCTTCTTGTGTGTGTTCATGTTTGTGTGGTTGAGTGCATGTGTATATGGGGGGGGTCTTCCTTGATTACTGTCTACTTTATTAGTGTATTTTAAATTTTAATTTATTGTGTACATCTGTGTGTGTGCATGTGTGTGTGATGAGGGCACTTGTATGCCACAGCACACATGGGGAGGTCAGTTGACTTTCAGAAGTTAATTATCTCCTACCGTGGGATCTAGAGATCTAACTCAGGCTGTCGGGTTTGCATGGCAAGAACTTTTACCCATGAAGCCATCTTGCTGGCCCTCCACATTATTTTTTGAGACCTGAACTTCAAGCTCACTGATTGGCTAAACTGTCTGGCCCATAAGCCCCTGGGGCCTGCCTATCTCTGCCCTCCAGCAGGGAGGTTACAGATATACATAGCTACTCCTAGCCTTTCTGGGGTTGGGGAGGAATGAGAATCCAGGTCCTTGCCCATGCTGGGCATATGTGTACCCCCGAATTACATTCCCAAGTCTTTCCATAAAGTACTTTTTTTAAGCGGGGGGTGGGGGGGGGTGGGGGAATACATGTTTAACACTGATTTTTATTCATGTAAAATAGCAGTGGCTAAAAAGTCCCACATGCTGTATATAAATATGGAAATACAGATCCGCATACACATATGCATGCCACACCAGTGGACATGAGAAGTTAGGTGAGTGAGGGCAGATGCACATGGGCCGTGAGGACATGTGCTTAGAGGGCAATATGGGTGGACTAGTGTCTTCATTTGACAGACAGTAGCACACTGTCATCCATCCAGCCTCCCCTGTCTTTATCAGCTCTTCTTCCCTGCAGTAACCCACACCCAAACATTCATAGCTCTCTTGGCAAAAGAGTCTTTGATTCGCCCGTTCCCAGTCCCCTTTCTACTTTTTGTTTCTAGCCAGGGTCTCACTAGGTTGCCTGGGCTGGCCTTGAACTCATGGTGTGGTCCATGCAAGCCTTGAATTTGCAAATCTAGCTGGGGTGCCAGGTCTATATCACTAGTTCCAGCCTCATTTTCCCTTTCTGATGTTATCAATGCTTGCTGTGTCTGTCCCACATGCTGAGATGGCTACTGCCTAAGATACAGATGGCTCTGCCCAGTCCCTCTCCTAGGAGATAACTGCTCATGAGAGGGCAAGCCCTAGGTTTGGGGGTTTGGTTTTGTTTGCTTGTTTGTTTTGAGACAGTCTCACTCTAGCACGGGCTGGCCTCAAACTCACCATGATCTTCCTGCCTTAGCATCCTGAGTGATAGAATTCCAGAGTAAGCCACCATGCCAGGAAGTGATGTGGATTTTTAAAGTTGAAGAGAAGGCCAACATGATCCAAGAGAAATGGTGAGGGCGGTACCCAGAGAGGTTGCTTAGAGGGGCAGCAGCTAAGTCAGAAAGAGCTTTTTAGGCAAAGGAAGGGTTCCGTAGAAACACAGACGCAACAGCATTCTTTAAAAACTTCAATCTAGGTATGAGTCAACTTACTGAGAATATTCATGGGTGCCTGACTTCAGAGAATGCTGGGCTGTACAGAGAAAGGCTTTGCATTAGGTGATGCTCCGTGTGGGGACTGGACACATAGAAGTTACATGAAAGGAAGCTGGCATGATGCAACCTTTTATGTCATGGTCTCCATCAATCTGTTACAACAGGAAGGTGCAATCATCACCAAATATTAGCAAATATTTATTCTATTTAACATCAAGGCTTTAATGATGGTAAAGGGAATGATTGAGATGTCTGAAAAGGAGGTGGCGTTGGTACAGCTTTGTTCTGGCAGCGTCCTGGGCTCCTGAGAAACCACCAACTTTCACAACCTTCAAAGATGTTGAAGGGAAAGTTTCTCTGTCTCTGTCTCTGTCTCTGTCTCTGTCTCTGTCTCTCTCTCTCTCTCTTCTTTTTTTCTTTTTTTTTTTCTTTCTTTTTAGCCAGGTCATAGTAACACATGCCTCTGATCTCACCATTCAGAGAGCAGAGACAGAAAGATTATGAGTTCAAGGACAGTTTGAGGTTTATAGCCAGACCCTAGATGAGGAGAGAGACACATATGCAGAGACAGAGAGACAGAGAGAGAATGTTTTCTCTAAGGTAGTGAGAAGCAAGATACTTGGTGCTAGGTCAGTGAGGCCCCACCCCACCCAGTCTGTAGGAAGGGAGGGGCTTGGTATTTGAGGAAGAGAAACGAGAGGACAGTCAGGTGTTCCTGCAGGTCCAGAAATGTCTTCACTATCTCCTGTCTATCTGTCTTCTTAACAAAGTTGAGTCAAGGGTGGAGCAGATGGGGGAAATAGACAGGGGTACAGATTCGGGAGGTAGATAGTGGGGTACACATGGGAGAGCAGATGGGGGTGCGCTTCTGTTTTGTTTTGTCCATTTAGTACCAGGACTTGCATCCTGAGGCATTTTGTGGACTGGTCCTTTGGGCCTTCAGCACCTACTAGCTAAGCTCCTTTCCAGGGTCCTGGGGGAGACCAAAGAGATTCTATTGGTTCTCAGGGACTTGGCACTTGGTGGCAGATGCCTCTTGCTTATTCTTTTTGTCCCCTGGGCACTAAGAAGTGAATGACCTTTGTCTACCACATGATTCAACCATGATGTTGTGACTCAGCAGAGGCCCCCAAAATGGGCAAAACTGGCCATGGACTGAGACCTCTGACGCTGTGAGCCCTAATAAACTCTTCTTCCTCTTCATTGTCATTTCAGCTCTGTTGCCATGGTGATAGAATGCTGACTGACACCCACCTTCATATGCCATTGTCTCCACATAGCCAGAGTGGGCACTCAGGAATACCAGCTAGGAACCTCTCCCTTCAACCCCTGAACCACTTAGAACAAATCCCTGCGCTGATTAGATTCTGTCAACTCTTCTCCATCAAACTGGTCTGCTGGTAAATCAGTGAGGCATTTTCCTGATTGTTAATTACTGTCAGAAGGCCCAACCCACTGCAGGTGGGCCTGGACTGTCTAAGAAATGTAGCTGAGCAAGCCAGGGGAAGCAAGCCAGTAAGCAGCGTTCCTCCCTGGCTGTTGCTTCAGCTTCTACCTGCCTCCGGGTTCCTGCCTTGAGTCTCTGCTTGGCTTCCTTCCATGATGGACTATGACCTGTAATAAACCAACCCTTTCTGTCTCAAAGTCGATTTGGTTAGGGTTTTGTCACAGCGACGGAGACGCAAACCAGGGCAGTCCCTGTTTTCCACACCATCACTTTTTGAGTCATTCATAAGAAGAAAGTCATCTTGTTCCATATTGATCAAGTGTCACCAACTTGGGAACAGCAGAGAGAGAGAGAGAGAGAGAGAGAGAGAGAGAGAGGTTGGCATAGCTGTCTGTCTCCACTCTGTGTCCTCTCAGCACAGGCAGGTCTAGGGAGCTTTCTGGGCGCCCCTTTACAAAGGTACTAATCCCATTTGTGAGGGTGCCACCCTCATGACCTAATCACTTCCGAAGGTCTATGCCCTAACACCACCCCAAGGCCATCAGACTGGAGTGTTTCAGCATGAAAACTTGTAGAGGATGCAGGCTCTGCTCCTCATACGAACTTTTCTGAAAATCTCCCTATTTCCTGCCTTACCGATGCAACAGTCAGTGTTCCGAGGCTCACATGTGCTTGTCATCAAGTTTCCCCATTTCAGAAAGTCACCAGCAGGTGACTCCACAGCTGTCCCATCCTGAATGTACCCAATTTTGTCTGATCTTGGAAGCTAGGAAGGTTGGACTTGGTTAGTGCTTGGATGGGAGAAGGTCACCAGTCAGATTGGAGTAGGATTTACCTTTTACATTTAATTTATTATTATCATCATAATGTGTGTGTGTTTGTGTGTGTGTGTGTGTGTGTACATGTGCCATGGTACACATGTGAAGATCAGAAAACAACTTTGAGAGTGAACTCTCTCCTTCCACTGTGAATTCCAGAGATCAAGTTCAGGTCATCAAGCTTGCACAGCCAATACTTTTATTCATTGGGCTAACTCAGCAGTCCAGTAGAATCTACCTAATGACCTCATTTTAATCTGATTACCTGTCTAATGACCCTCGTTCCAAATATGGTCACGTTCTGAGGTATTATTTTGGGAGACACAATTTGCCTCATAACATGGTCTGTCACTATGACAATATAATCCTAGTTAAGAAAAACACATGAGCCCTCGGGTAAAAAGAGGTAGTGTACAAAGGCACAAGGCTACTGTGAGGACTAAATAAAATAATACCCAGAAAGGCTTGCTTTTAGGCGGGGTGTGGTAATGCACACCTTAATCCCAGTGCTCAGGAGGCAAAGGTAGGTGATCTCTGTGAGTTTGAGGCCAGTTTGATCTGTGGAGAGAGTTCCAGGCCTGCCAGGGTACTTAACATATTTTGGTTTCCATTCTTATGTTTCAGGGTAATCGGCCAATTCTTTCTACAAAATTAAAGGGTAAGTTTTCAAAGATAGAATCATGTTGTACCAATACTAAATGAACATATTCTAAAGACCTTATCTACACTACCAATGAGGGAAGCAGTAGGGTATTACAAGAATTCTCTCTTAAAGGAGAATTCAAAGAATAACACACACACACACACACACACACACACACACACACACACACAAAGAATACCATTGAAATAAATTTAAAAATGGGTACAGGATGACTCTCTCTCCCCACTTCTTTTGCACCTTAATGTAAGTGTTTTGGATTAGCTTTTCTGAAACTTAAATATTTGTAAATTGACCCCAATGTGGTAGAATCTGTATCGAAAGAACATACCAGACAGGATACCCATGCACAGATGCACACATACAACACACATGTATGTGACACTCAGAGCTTTTCAGCGATTTTCCTGACAGAGGCAAGTCTTAGACAAGCCGGCCTTCTTGTAGTCTATTTTTCAAACAAGGAAGTGCCAACGCTAAACCTGCAAAGTTCCCAACTATAAAGGTGTTCAAAAAACAAAAACTGTGTTCAGGACTCAGGAGATGGCTGAGTGGATAAAGTACACAAACCTGGGGGCCTGAGTTTGACCCCCAGCACCCATATAAAAAGCCATGGCCAGGAACAGCAGAGCTTGACTGCACAGGTGTCCATAATCCCAGCACAGGAAGAGTGGAGACAGGTGGTTCTCCAGAGCTCACTGGCCAGCCAGCCTAGCGGAATGGATGAGCTCCAGGTTCAATGAGAGACCCTGGCACGAAAACTAAAGTGGACCGTGATTGACACCTGACATTGCCTCTGGCCTCCACAGGCATGTATGCACATACATATGCAAGTGCACTTGCATGTACATTTGCATACATGCACAATGAATGAGTACAAAAAATAAATGTTTTAAAACTAGGCCAGCATCTCAATGTGATAGAATAAAAACACGATTAAGAATATTGAGAGATGGCTCAGTGGTTAGGAGCCCTGACTGCTCTTCCAAAGGACTCAGGTTCAGTTCCCAACACCCACATGGCAGCTCTCAGCTGTCTGTGACTCCACTTCCAGGGAATTAACACCCTCACATAAGCATACATACAGACAAATCATCAGTGCACATGAAATAAAAAGAAATAAATCGTTTAAAATATATATTGAGAGGGGCTGGAATAATGACTCAGTGGTTAAGAACTCTTACTGCTTTTGGAGAGGACCTGGGTTCGGTTCCCAGCACCCACAGGCAGGCACACAGTCACCTATAGCTCCAGCTTCAGGGGATCTGACATACTCTTCTGAACTGTACCAGCGCCAGGCACACAGTGATGACATACGTACATGAGGGCAAATACTCATGTACATAAAATAAATATGTTTTTTTAAAAAGAAAAAGAATATACTGAGAGGGGCTGGAGAGATGACTCAGTAGCTAAGAGCCCATACTGTTCTTCCAGAGGGACTTTGATTCAGTTCCCAGCACTCACATCAGATGTCTCACAACCAAGCGCCTGTAACTCCAGCTCCAGAACAGTCTGGTACCTCTAGCCTCTGCTGAGCCCTGCAGGCATATGCACACGTGTGTGTGTGTGTGTGTGTGTGTGCACATACACATGCAAATGAAAAGTAATGAACTGTTAAAGAAGGAAAACCTCTCTATACACATGTGATGTTAAAACCCCTGTGATAGCGGCTTTTCTGGGAGGTGACTTTGAGGAACGACAAAAAGTTAGCCTTCACCATCCCTCTCCTCATCCTGCACCTAAGGTGAGGAGCAGGTCCTGCAGAAGGAACCTTGTGTTCTTTCCCCCGGGATCCCTTCTAACCTAGGCCTGCTCACACAGTGACCTGGAGCATTCTCCCAGCCTCCCAGAGCTATGGTTCTGAGAGGTCCAGGACGCCTCATCTCTGTAACCCTTGTACCTGGCAGTATGCCCAGCCAAGGGCAAACCTCAGTTTACTCAGCCAGGTTAAACTGCATTAAATCTAACAGAATTCCTTTTTGGGGTTTTGCCTTCAAAAGAGTGGGCGGCGTTGCTCATGTCTTACTGCCTTTTTGCCTCACCCACAAATGCAGCTTTCTTTCAATTGCTAACTCTTACTTAGCAGGCAATTGCATAAACACACCTCAACAAGACAAAGGTCAATTGCCTCCCCTTTGACTACGCTGCAGCATGCAAAGCTTGGAAAGCCACAGAGGTACCATTTAGTGGAAGAAAGACCTACACAATTAATCTGATTTCCAACTACTAATTACATATTAGTGCTAAGTTATAATTCCCTCTTCTCGCTGGGCATAGCTGAGCCTTCCATAAATGCATTCTTCCCACTGCAGAGGCTGAGAACTTTGTGGGAAAGGGACCTACGCCTGGATAGGTTAGAATCCCCAGAGCCTAATAACGTTAATCAAAACTGGCAGATGCTAAGCGCGTTACGATTTACAGAGTACTGTTTTTACAGGGCATCATTTCATTCCCATCAATCATCCTGTGAAGGGTGGTCTTCATTCACATTTTAAACACAAGGTCATTATAAGCCAATGAGGTAGCTAAATGGGGACAGGCAAGGCTTGGTCTCACATCATCTGACTACAGATCAAATTCTCTTCTCCAGAAGAGGGGGGAAGCAGAGAGAGGCTCACAGAACCGTGGGCACACAGGGTAGAAAGGACCTGATGAGCTCTCTATTTAGGAAACTAGTCATGTGACCCCTCTACACAGTAATCTAACAAACCAACCATGATTCTCTCTGCCTTTGAGCATCAACTTCACATTAGGCTGTAATCATCTTCTTCACTGAGCTACTGGTTAGCCTCCTCTCTCTCCCCAAGCTCTTCTCAGCTGAGACTAGGTCAGTGGCTCATCCCCGTACCCCGGCCACTACTTGGAACAGAGACTGTCACACTACAGGATCTCAATAGATGAATGACAGCTTGGAAACTGGCTTTAGACACCAGACACTTCAAGAGCCACATCTAAGCCTGCCATGCCACGTACAGGCCAAGCCTCTGAGGGATGGGCAGTCCAACGTCCTCTTGAAGGTCTGTGGCAGCCTCAGTGCCTCCAGTCAGTGCCTACAAGTGTCCCCTATCCCAGGACTGCTCAGGTCACTCCTCTGAGCAACAACAAAGTGGGAAGGGAAACTGTAGGGAGGGAGGACCACAATGAGTTCTCTTCAGAAGCCACCATCAGAAAATCAAAGCTGAGCATGAATAGAGAGACCAGGTAGAGAAGGGACCTGGAAGAGCCAGAGGCACCTGGCCCCCAGTGCAGGAGTCAGGGTGCTGCGGTACAGAAGAAAGAGTTGCACAACATAGAGAGACCCTGCCTCTAAATAAATAGATGCCCAAGGAACAGAGACTGTGCAGAACTCATTTCTTTAAGTCAGCTCTAACAAAGCCTGGCCAAGTCCCAGGAGTGTGGCTGGACATCCTTCCTAATGCGTTAGAGGCTGAACTAGGTTTTCAGTATTACAAAGTACTACAAACTTAGTAGTTCCAGGTAACATTATTGTATAGTTCTGTACATCAGAAATCCATCAGAAGTCTCGGCTAAAGCCAAGGTGGTAGAAGGGCTTATGTTCATCTGGAAACTTCAGAGAAATGATATCCTTGTCTCTCTCATCTTGCCAGCATCAGGAGGGCAGCCCCAGCCTTTGGCTCAAGGCTCTCTTCCTTCATTGTCAAAGCCCACAAGAACACCAAGTCCTTCTCATGCTGCATCACCCAGACCTCTTCTTCTGCCTCCCCTCTCCCCCGCTGAGAACCTGGGATCACACTGAGTCCACCTGGATAATCTCAGAGTCTTTCTCCATCCCAAAGTCCTTAACCACACCCACCACATTTTTGTTCTATAAAGTCACACATTTGCAGGTTCTGAAAATTAGAATAGTAATATCTTCAGGGGGTCATTTTTTTTTAACCTGCTACAACAAAGCGCTTCCAACATTAACTTGGAAAAAACAAACCATAAGATAACTAGCTCAATGACACAGTGGAGCGGACAGTGTAGAGAGGTATACTACACAATGCTAAAGGGATCAACCCCTGAAAACACAGCACCAAACCACACAGCTACGTAATATGTGTCTTCCTCCATATTTGCTCCTGTAGTAAAGTGTCTGTGTCTGGGTACTTAGAGAGACACCTCTTCAGCTTGTGTGTGATTCTGGAGTATCCCTGTCCACCATTTATGAACGCCCACAGCAGCCATTGGAAGTTTCTCTCTGAAGTGCTTTGCTCAGATAGTAGGTAGAAACCCCCCTGTTCCTGTGTTCAAGAGTTCTCTCAGTGATCTCTCCATCTTTTCATCTCCAGCAGACATCTGAGGGAAGCAGGGAAGCTGTCATCATCCCCGATCTCTAGATAGGAACGTTAAGAATCAGTTGTGTGACTTGGATGACATCAGCTCACCACGGGGTCGACATTAGAACTGGGCTCTTTTTCTGCCTTTTGCTTTTCTCATTTCACCCACGCTAAAGCAAGGGAGAGGCATTCAGGCTTGAGGCAACTGGCTCAACCCCACCACACAGCAGCTGCATACCCTTAGAGGTGCTCCTTCGATGACTCTGATTCAGTGTCTTCCTCTGTAGAATCAAAGCGATAACAGTTGCCGTCACACTGACTCCTACAAAATTTCAGTGCATTAATACCAGATAGCACATGTGAAACAGTACCCCAACCCATAACAGCAGCTCAATAACTGGTAGTTGGCATTAAATACCACTCTTATCCCAAATAAAAAGAAAGTGTAATGCAGGGGCTGGAGCAATGACGCAGCAGTTAAGAGCACTGGCTGTTTTCCTGGAGGCACCTAGTTCAGTTCCCAGCACTCACAGTTCAGTTCCCAGCACTCACAGTTCAGTTCCCAGCACTCACAGTTCAGTTCCCAGCACTCACAGTTCAGTTCCCAGCACTCACATGAGGTGCCTTAAACCACCTGTAACTCTAGTTCAAGGGGATCCGAATCCTCTTCTGGCCTCTGCTGGTTCTGCATGCAGGTGGTGCACAGACAGACATGCAGACCACAAAACCTTCACACACGAAAAACAAGTCTAATACAGTCATTATTCACCCGATTTAGTGACACTTCTCCCCTAAGTCTTCCACCATCAGAGAATCAGATACCCGTTACCATTAACTCAATGCAAATGCGGAGAAATACTTAAAATTCTGTTGAGAAATGGAGAATTAAGACATTTGTCTAAAACTTCAAAATATCTCAAAGGATGAGCCTTTTCCACGTGCCTTTATTTTTCATTTTTTATTTTTGGTTTTGGTTTTAGTTTTTCAAGACAGGATCTCTGTGTGTAACTTTGACTGTCCTAGAACTTACTCTGTAGACCAGCCTGGCATTGCCTTGAACTCACAGAGATCCACCTGTCTCTGCCTCCTGAGTGCAGAGATTAAAGGCGTGTGACATCACCGCCTGGCTCTACATGCATATTTTTAAGAAAAATAAAAAATAAGACTCATTTCAAACCTTCTCCTGCTGGGCACAGAGGGAAGCCATGGTGTCTGTCATCTGTCACTGGTTTCTTGTATTTCTCTTTTCTCTGTGGCCAGTGACCATATGTCAGGATGAGCTAGTATTTTAATGCTGCCAGTGGGCAGGGCATAAAAAAATGGTAATCAGTTCCCTTCCACCACAACACTCCATTTTTCATCTGTTCGGCAATCATGGATTAATTATGAGCCCATCTCTCCAACAGGTGGTACCTGTGGTCACATGACCATAGCAGAGCCACCTCGAAAATCAGGCAGATAAGCAGTCTATCCTAATTTCAAATACAGCTATCCATCGGCTGTGTATACGGGGTCAGAGCAGTCGTACAATTTACCAGGATGGTCTTCCTGGGTATCTTAGATCTTTATACTTGCTAATGGTGATGGCGAGGCCATTCAAACAGCCCCTCAGGAGAGTGTCTTCTCAGGTTAGACCAGGGTAGGTCTAACACTCAAGGATGTGCCTGTTTCCATCATATCACCCATCACGTGGTTCTCCATTATCTTGGCATTCACCAATTCTGGTGGCTTTGCCAGGGATTTTAAAGAAGTATTTCTCAAGCATTCGCTTGGTCACACAAACAATTTAAACATATATTGAAATTGTATCTTTCAGCCCATCTCTGGTGCTTCAAAATGATGTAGAAAACATTTTTCAGTCTATATGTTGTGATTTGAGAGTCATACCATGGATTAAAGTTCAAAGAACAGGAAGACTTGAGGCTAGATGTCCAGAGAATGTGGTTCTATTTGAGGCATGACATGGCCCAAAAGGTGACGACAGAGCTGCTCATGAGGTGACCAGGCTCAGCAGTGCTTCCTGGCAGGACAATCACTTATTTGAAAGACAGCTAGACTACGGTTATTCAAACTGGGTTTGGGGCAGTCATTTTCCTGAAAATGAGTGAAGCCTACTTTTTACTGCCAGGAAAAGAAATGGCTTCTTAGTTTCTTGTTTGTTTGTTTGGTTGGTTGGTTGCTTGGTTTGTTTGGTTGGTTCTTTGTTTCTTTGGTTAGTTGGTTTTTGTCTTAGTTGATATCAAACACTGAGCTGTTAACTCAAAGTTAGAATTTTGGGAAACTTGTATCTGCAGCTATATTGACTTGATAAAATGTAAGCTATGGGGCTGGGCATAGTGGCACAGGCCTGTAATCCTAGCACTCAGTAGGCAGAGGCAGGAGGATTGCCATATCTTTGAGACCAACCTGGTCTACATAGTGAATCAGAGCAGTCGGAGCTATGTAGCCAGAGATCCTGTCTCAAAGGAGAAGGAAGAGGAAGAGAAGGGTTGAGACAAAAAGGCACAAGGAAAAGATTCAATGATTCAGGAGGAAAGTCATGGAAGACAAGAGAAGAAATTAGAAACCCCAAAAGCTATAGAAAGAGAATCAGAAACACTTCTCTGTAGAGTCCTCGGCCATCAGAGTCACACAGAGGGAATTCCATTTTCATTCAGTTGCTGGACAAACACCATGATTGAAGCAACTTAGGGGAGGAAAATGTTTATTTCATTTATTCTTCTAGGCTACAGTCCGTGATGGAAGGAAGTAAGAGCAGAAACTCAAGAAGGCAGGCCTCTTGCTGTTCCATGCAGCATCGCCTCTGACCAGGGAATTCGCATAGCCGAGAAAGGACAGCAGAAACCATGAAGGAAGGGTGCCTGACGGCTTTATGCAAACTCATGTCTAACAACCTGTTTTATACAGCTCAGAACCACCTGGACAAGGAACGGTGCCCCCCACAGTGGGCTGGACCCTCCTCCATCAACGAAAGCAATCATGATTCTCCACAGACATGCCCACAGGTCAATCTGATCTGGCCAATCCCTCAATTAAGACTTCCTTCTCAGGAAATTCCAGTCAGGTTCAAGTTGACAGTAAAGTCTAAGTAGGATATACGGTGACACTGAAGGTGCATGGGGACCCCAAAGGAGCCCAGGTCTGGAGCAGCAGCAGTCAGGTAAAGGCCTGCCGGCATGGTGGCCTCCGTGGTTCCAGCTCTGGTTAGCCCTGGGGCCACATCTACCCATGGCGTCTTCTTGTGTCCAGTCTAGAACTCGATCCAGACTGGCTTTCAGAAGTGTGTCCTTTCATTTTAATATTTCCCAAAACTTGTGTGAAATATATTATTTAATATATTAACATTCCATGTCTGGGGCTGGAGAGATGGCTCAGCGGCTAAGAGCACTGGCTGTTCTTCCAGAGGTCCTGAGGTCAATTCCCAGCAACCACATGGTGGCTCACAACCACCTGTAATGAGATCTGGTGCCCTCTTCTGGCCTGCAGGTGTATATGCAGACAGAACACTGTATACATAATAAATAAATAAATCTTTAAAACAAAAGCATCCCACGTCTGGTACATTAGGAAGAAAGAGTGCTGAACCTGATAGTAGCATGAACGTACTTGTGTGTTTCCATTAAAGCCGAGTCTCCTTCTGCTGTGAGGAAGCCCATTCCAGCCGTTAAGGGCCTGACTGCTAACACGGCTCTCACTGAGCCTGTAGCAGTTCTTCAGAAGGATGGGTCCACAGATGATCTCACACACTGCCTGAAGACTCAGACTGTTGAATCTGCGATCCATAATGTACAGACACTTTCATCAAATGCAGTAAAAGTGAATAATCAGAAAAAAAAAGAAGCATAAACAGATGACTAATACAAAGTTGGTTTTCATATACAATTATAATTATGTTTAAATTACCTTTTATTTAAAAAAAAAAAGATTCCAGGCCATGGAGATGGGTCAGTAGGTGAAGACACTTGCTGCCAAGTCTAACAAAATGAGTTCCCTGGGACCCACGTGGTAGAAGGAGAGAATGGATGGACTCCCCCATGTTGTCCTATGACGTCCACAGGAGTGGGCACACTCACACACATGCACACACTAACACACACAATGTTTAAAAAAAAACAAAAAGGACTTGAATCTGACCCCGGTGATGTTGTCATTACTATATGGAAGATACAATTTGTAAAGGTACTTTCTTTTCATTGCCGATGCACTGGGGACTCGGTCCCAAGGTCTCGCTCATGCTAGGCACACAATATGCCACTATATCCCAGGCCCTTCCTTTTTAGGCAGAACTCACTCATTTGCCCTAGGC
>CABHPQ010001866.1:20000-31310 GCA_902168405.1 Peromyscus aztecus
TTTAACCAAAGTGCAGAATTTCAAACAGGCTTTATTAACATTTGAAATGATTTCAAAATAATCATTTTAATAACTTCACATTGATTTTTTATAAAGTTTTGGGTTGCGATGATCAACTTTAAAATACTGCATCTTGTGGTCCCGTTCTATGAGACAAGCGCAAGTTCGTACTGGGAAGTTGCAGTGGTATTAAAATGCTGTTAAGGCAATGAAGTCCCTGGTTATACATTGCTCAATATCTTCTTTGGATTCTTGCCTAACAGGAACACTCCAGTTTCTATGAAGATATTAGAAGACGTGATAGAGCCATCTTTCATGAGAAGCATTCAAGGAAGACAACTCTGGAATTCCTGTTTTCCTCCTGAAAGTGCATTTGAAAACCAGTGCGTCACAAACAGCTTTGGGAGGTCTACCCTGCCCTCTACTGTTCCTCAAAGTAAATGCAGCCACCATCCACATTTACTTTATGTGAATGATGAGAACCAGAGTGTTTTGCCAACTATGGGCTGAGCAATTTTGCCTGTCAGGCAATGAGTAGACATACACCATCTTAACTCCTTCTTAATATTCATCATGATCCTATGAGACGAATAAAATGCTTTCGTTCCTATTTCACATTAGAGGAACTCTGCCCCGAGACACTATGCAATGTGTTGAGGACACACAGCTAATAAAGTTCTGCAGCTCTGGTCCTGGCCGACATTAAAATACACAGTCATTCCTCTCTGTCTCAATGCCTCAACTTATAAGTAGTTATAGATATGTGTTGCTATCCTTGTTGCAGAATGCCACACAGACACACATGCAAACGCACATGTTCAATATGGCCACAGCACATACTGAAGACAAGAAAGCCATGCAAATGCTGACTAGGAAAGCAGACTTGTGGGTATAGATAATTTTTTTCTGGTCAAATGGACATTGAGGTCATGGCATCTTGGTGTACCCAGCAATGGGTACTGCATGCCAATTTCTTCTTTTTTTTTTGTTTTAAATTTTAAGTTAAATTTTTATTTTGCTTTGTGTGGATGACATGGAATGGTGTGTGTCCCATGGTACAAGTGTGGAAACAAGAGGAAACTGTCCGGGGCTAAGTGTCTCCTTTCTCCTTCACGTGCGTCCTGGGGTTGAACTAGGGTTGTCAGACTGTTTGGCAGGCACCCTTACCCACTGAACCATCTCCTTCTGTTTTCTTCTCTCTTTAAGACAAGGTCTCACTGCATAGCCTAGGCTGCCTTCAGCATTGTGCTTTTCCTGTCTCAGTCTCCCAAACGCTAGGATGAGAGGATGAGAGATGCTCAGCAGTTAAAAGCACTGGTTGTTCTTCCAGAGGACCAGAGTTCAATCCCCAGCACCCACATGACAGCTCATTACCCACTATAACTCTAGTCCCAGGGGGATCCAATGTCCTCTTCTGACCCACATAGGCATAGTGCACAGACATACATGCAGGCAAAATACCCCTACACATAAAAAATAAACAATTTTGCTAGGTGGTGGTGGTGCATGCCTTTAATCCAAGAACTCCAGAGGCAGAGACAGGCAGATCTCTGAGTTCGAGGCCAGCCTGGTCTACAGAGTGAGCTCCAGGACAGCCAGGGCTTGTCTTTAAAAACCAAAAGAAAAATAAATAAATGAATAAATAAATAAATAAATAACAAATTAAAAAATGATAGAATTATACACATTTGCCCCATGCCCAGTTGGCTAACCATTTCTAGGGTATCATCCGGCTCCATGGATAGTGAATTTTTACTAGGCAATCACTTTAACCAACTAAGCTACAAGGCCACAAGAGGGTGTATTTGCAAATATTAGGCACTGGTGTTGCTGTAGAAATTCAAAGGAGCTGCATAGAAACCTTCAATTGTTTCTAGAAACTCTGACGTTGACAGATGAAATCCAGCACAGCCTAATGGGACACTTCCTAGGGTTATTTATGATCACAGGGGACTAGTCCACTGACTGATGTGCCCATGCCTCAGGGAAAGCCATAGGTTCCCTAAATGAGTCATTTCCAGCCAGCCTGGGCTACCAACCAGAGCAGTTTGTTTAAGAGCAATAGTTATGAGATTTAACAATGATGAAGATGCCACTTTGTGTCACTGTGACTCACAGGGACCAGGGCTATGGTGTTCTGGGATCATAATTTTTGGTCTTTGTTTACTATGTATTTGAAACATTTCACCAGAGAACAATGTTAGGTCATGGCGGGTGCAGAAACATCATTTATCATCTAATGCCAGGCTTCACTTGGTGTTTCTTAACCATCATGCTGTCACGATGGAGTACAATATATGCAAATTTTTTCCAAGGGAAATTTCACTCCCAGTTCCCACCTGCACCTCGTGAAAGCAACCTTCCTGTTTTGATAGCAGATCGCCTAGTGTCATTTACCCTCCAAACACATCTGCTAGCTGGGACAGCAGGGACTTTCCCAGCTCTGGGCACTACTGGGAACTTCCATGACATGACATAGGGCTGTCCCAGCGCAGAAGCATCAGGGTGGGGGACAGGGAATGGGAGGGTGGGTTAAGAACAAGCACTGCAGAGTGGCAGGTCAGAGCTCCGAGCAGACTGCCCAGGAAGGCTAATTCCATGACCTGATCTAGATCTGGAATCAGAATGCTCTCTCCCCCCCCCCCTCCGGTTTAAAACCTGGCCCAGCCCTCAGGATGGTCAAATCTAGTAGGCAAGGAGGCTACAGATTATCAGCAAAGAACAGTTGTTCAGCTCACAGCAAGTTAGAGTATAGGAAAGAGACTATGAATAATGATTACGGGAACCTGCAAGGCACAGTGATACACCTGGACCTTACCAGGCAAGGGAGCCATCACCACTCCAGGCCAGAAGGAAGGGAGGAAGGGATAGAAAAGGAGAAGGAAATGGACAAGAAGGGCTAAATGGGGTGGAGGAAATAGCCCTGCTTTTCTATAAATTCAAAACCAATTGAGAGTTACACCCAGTAGTCGGACTGACATCTTGTCAAGAACTCCACCCTTATAAATATGGTAAAGACAGTAGGCAAACAAATCTTCAGATATTAGCTAAAAATCTAAGTACAGTACAGAAACAAACAAACAAAACAGGCTCCCCTGTGGGGCCTAGTGGGGAAACAGTCTCATGAAGTAGGACACGGAGAAGCCAGTGGAGTGTGTGCCCCATCTTCCCTAGGAAACCATCTTCCCAGATTGAAAGTTTCTTGGTTGCACATGACCTTTCCATCTCCATAACTTGCCTATCAGACACTCACTCTGTCTCTTCACTGAAGAAGGAATGAGTGAATGAGTGTATTGGGTAGCTGGTCCAGCTTTGACCAGAAATACTATCCCCAGTGAGGCTTCCGTAACTGTCACGCCTACCTATGACCTGCCCCTGAGGCAGGGCCAAGATGGGAGCCCTTAAGACTGGAGATCCAGATGTGCCGGCTCTCTTGGTTCTTGGTAATCCTGGATGTTGGATGGTAAGCTGAGCAGAGTTCTCCAGAGAACACCGCTAGACTGCACTTCACCTCTCCCAGATCCTGTAACCTATCTCTTTACTCGTTGTAAGTAAAACCCCCAAATAAACCTCCCTTTTAACTACGTGGAGTTGCCTTAATACCTCCCCCAATAAGTGAGTGAGTAAGTGAGTGAGTGAGTGAGTGAGTGAGTAGGTGGGTGAGTGAGAGTGTGTGTGGAGTGTGGGGGGGTGAGTGAGTGGGTGGGTGGGTAGGTGAGTGAGTGAGTGGGTGGGTGGGTAGGTGGTGAGTGAGTGGGTGGGTAGGTGGGTAAGTAAGTGAGGTGGGGGGAGTGAGTGAGGGAGTGGTAGGTATGTGGTGGGTGAGTGAGTGATCAAGTGAGTGGATGGGTAGGTGGGTCAGTGAGTGAGTGAGTGGTGGGTGTGTGGGTGGGTATGGTGATACTTTATTTGTACTGAAATGTGATTTTATTTGTATGTTAATAAATAAAGTTTGCCTGGAGATCAGAGGTCACATAGCGAGCCATAAGCAGAAGTCAAGTGGTGGGAGCACACGTCCTTAATCCAGTCACATGGCAGGCAGAGTCTCTGTGTGGTCAAGGACACAGCCAGCCATGGTGACAAGAGCCTTTAATCCCTGTACCAACCATAGAGACCTGGAGGTCTATATAGACAGGCAGTGACGAGGAAGTCATGTGGCTGTGCTTAGAGCCAATGAGAAGTGTAAATGTAACCAGCCGTTTTATTAAATAAGAAACATAGAGCCAATGTAAAGATAAAAGCCCAAAAGGTCAGAGCTAAGAGCCTTACCCGCCTGCTGCAGCTAGCTTCTTCAGCCAAGAGACCTCTCCGAAAGAAAGCTACTTCCTGTCTGTTTGTCTTTAAATACACTCTCTGTTCTGCCCTCTCATTGGTTGTAAACCCAACCACGTGACTGCCTCGTCACTGCCTGTCTGTACAGACCTCCAGACACACATTGGAGCATGTGTCTCCAATGCTGGCTGTATCCTTGAACACACAGAGATCTACCTAGCTCTGCCTACCAAGTGCTGGGATTAAAGGCGTGCACCTCCTTCAGCAAATCCTACGGGCATGCACCACCACAACCGGCTTTCGCTATGGCTTGCTAATAGCTCTGACCCCTAGGCAACTTTATTTATTGACATACATATAAAATCACATTTCAGTACAAATAAAATACCACTATATTGAAGGCAGAACAGAAAGGCAATAAAAACACAAGTCAGACAAGAAGAAGCTCTCTCTGGGGAAGCAACAGCGGCGAGGTAGTAAGATAAGGTAGTCATGGCTCTTTGCTAGTTCTCTGATCTCTTTGGCTATTACCTTTGTATTTGGCTCTGTGTTTCTTATTTAATAAGACTGTTTAGAAATTTGACTACATTTGGCATCCAACGTGGCATCCAACCCTGAAACTGAGTCCCATGCTCTACTGGCTAAGCTAGCCGGGCTGGCCTTGAACTCATGATCCTCCTGCCTCCACCTCCTTCTGGCCTGCAGGTAGGTGAGTGAGTGAGTGAGTGAGTGAGTAAGAGCCAGGCACAGAATTCTAGAAAACACTCCTCCTGATGGCAGGAGAGCTAGATCAGTAGTTAAGAGCATTTGCGGCTCTTGCCGAGGACCCAGGTCCAATTCCTAGCCCCTGCATGATTGTTCACAACCATTTATATCCCCACTTCCAGGGGATCTGACATCCTTTTCTCACTTCTGGGAACACCAGTGCACATACATATAAAAATGAATAAATCTAAAAAACAAAATAATTCCCCTCCTGTATGAAAACACAGAGCAAGGAAAGAGAGGTGTTTCTGTAAGGGCCTCATCAAGAATTGTTCACTGGGAGCCAAGGTCCCATGATCTAGTCTAAGTTTTTTTTTAAGACCCTCAAATTTGTATAATTGTCTACTTAGTAAAGTTTTATTTAGAACCTGGTTTGTGCTGAGGAAGGTTATAAATTCTGGGAGATTCAAAGAGTAAAACAAAGATGTTGCCTTCATGTGTCATGGAGGACAGAGACTCGCTTATGATATTACAAATGACACAAATAATGAAGAGAGCTGGAGAAGGGTGAAGAGGCTAGTCCTTCGCTACAGCAGTAGGCCAGTAATGTCAATAAGTCAAGCAAAAGAATAAGACAAAGAGATCAGTGGGGACATGGGAAACTAGAGACCACATCCCAGTAACATCTTTCATTGACATAAAAGTATAGGTACTGGATAAAACTATCAGAAATGAAAGGGCTAGCAAGATGGCACAGCAGAAAGGGCACTCATGGTTCTTGCAGAAGACCCAGGCTCAATTCTCAGCAGCCACATCGTGGCTCACAACTCCCTCTAACTCTAGTTCCAAGGGATCCAATGCCCTCTTCTGACCTCTGCAGGCTCTGCACCCATGTGGTACACATACGTGCATTCAGGTACACACAAACACACTTAAAATAAAAACAAATATTTATTTAAAAATTTATTTCTCTTTCCTTTTATCCCATTAAAGCAACTAATCAGGTGTGATCTAGAGGGGTTAGGTCAGACAAGTGGAAACCCATTCAGAAGCGCCTATCAGGCTTCCTAGACTACAAATTCCACCCATAGGAATCTATCCTGAGGGAATTAATCAACAGAAGCAGGAAGACGCTCATTGAAGCATTAATCATACTAACAAAATAATTAGAACTTGCTTAAATATCCAGCCATGAGGGAAAGGTTAATACATTATAATCAACTCGCTCAACTAAATATTATGAAGCAATTACACGTGACAATTAGAAAGCCTATGTGACAAGATGGGAATTTTACTAACGTGTTACTGAGTGTAAAAAGTAGAATATAAAAATATGGTTTCATAGTAGTTAGCACTCCATAAAATTATACCATGTGAATGAGACAGATAGGCAACAAAAATATCAAAACAACTTGTTGAGGAAGGGGGATGCTTAAAATGTGCTTTTTCTTGTGTTTGGAGAACTATTAATGCATGTGTTTTGCATAAAATTAAACTTCCCCTAGAAGGGTCTTAGTTTGGGGTTAGAAAAGGTGATTTTCTTTCTCTGTCTCCTCTCCCTCTCTCTCTGTTTCTCTCTCTCTCTGGTTTTTAGGATTTTTGAGACAGGGTTTCATGTGTAGGTCTGGTTGTCCTGGAACTCACTCTGTAGACCAGGTTGGCCTCAAACTCCACCTGCTTCTGCCTCCCAGGTGCTGGAATTTAAGGTGTGCACCACCATCACCAGGCTAGAAAAAATTATTTTCAAATTAAAGTAATTTATGTGTATTTATTTCCCAACCATTTACATTGTGAAAAGAGGACTTCAGATATTCTGATGTTTACAACTGGTAGAAAGTGCAAGGATGCGCCTCTGGGCAGGGAGAAAAGTCCTTCCCATTTCTTTAAAGCAAAGGACAGTTTTGAGCATTAGGGCTGGAAATAAGATTCAAGGATGGGCCTGGAGAGATGGTAATTTCTCCAGAGAGAGAGAGAGAGAGAGAGAGAGAGAGAGAGAGAGCGAGAGCTGGTCATGCTGGACGGCTCATTCCATTTCAGGACTTCAATAGAAAAATAAGGGGCTGGAGAGATGCCTCAGAGGTTAAGAGCCCTGGCTGTTCTTCCAGTGGTCCTGAGTTCAATATCCAGCAACCACATGGTGGCTCACAACCATCTCTAATGAGATCTGGCGCCCTCTTCTGGTCTGCAGGCATACACGCAGACAGAGCTTTTAAAGAAAAAAGTAAGGTTTGGGCTGACCACTGGATTTTAGACAGTTGTGAAGTGACAACCACAGTGACCTCATTCTGACTCTGGAGAACGGGTTGCTGTTTTGTTTTGTTTTGTTTTTAAGATGTCTTTATTTTTATTTTATGTGTATGAGTGTTTTGCTTGTGAGTATGTCTGTACACTACTTGCGTGCCTGGTGCCTACAGAAGCCAAAACAGGTTGTCAGATTGCTCTGGAACTGGAGTTACAGACAGTTGTGAGCTGCCAGTGGGTGCTGGGAACTGGACCAGAGGCCCCTGTAAGAACAGCAAGTGCTCTTAACAGCTGAGCTTTCTCTCCAGCCCCTGGGCTTTTTGTTTGTTTGTTTGGTTGATTGTAGTTTTTTTTTTGGGGGGGGGTTGAAATTCCACTTAAAATGTTTTAAACTTTAATTTTAATTTATTTGTGTGTATACATATTACATACACATACGTGAGCATATGCCCCTGTGTGCATGCAGAGGCCAGAAGTAGACATAGGGTGTCTTGCTCTACCATTCCCTGCTGCATTCCCTTGACACGGGGTCTCTCATGAATGGGGAGATAGGAGAAAGGAGGAGTCCTAAGCAAGCTGGCTAATTAGACTAGTGTAATCCGTGAGCTCTGGGTTCAGGTGAGACCTTGCCTCAATGGATAAAGTGGAATACTATTGAGATTCCCAACATCAGCCCTGGGCCTCCACATAGGTACCACACACACACACACACACACACACACACACACACACACACACACACACAGATGTGCATTTACATCCATACATGCTTGCATTCCCCCACCCCCAAACGTGCATTTACACACGCATGCAGAAAAGAAAGGAAAAAAGGAATAAGAGGGTAAAGGTTTGAGTTCCCACTAAGACAGAGGAGGCCAGAGGATGAATTGTGGGTCAAAACGAGCAGCGGGGACAGGATGGCACAAAGGGGGCAGCTACAAACTCTGCAAGTACAGAGGGAGCTGGGGTGCTTCTCGGGACAGGCGAAGTCTGGTACAGGCCAGGCCTGCCACTGGAGAGGTCTTTAGGTGCAGACACTCCGGGTAATCTTCCTTCCCTGCTTCTCCCTCCTGCAACCTGGTGGGTGCCCTGCATAAGACATGGTCTTTCCCAATTCCACGGCTCTCTGCCCATGCCCCTTCTCTTCTTATTTGCCTGCCCGCTGCCCGCTGCCCGCTGCCCACTGCTTTGGTCTTTTAAGGCTTAGCTCCGCCCATTCCAGCTTCTCCGCACCAGAGCCCAGCCGAGGGCTTCCTGCTGGGGTCCCCATAACTCTAGCCATGGACCTCCTTCCAGAAGCTGTCACATGGCTGCAATTATTTTGGATGCCTTTCTCTTACTAATCCTGAGCTCGCTGCGGGCAGGAACCACGTTCTATTCATGTTTTCGCCTTCTGCATGGGGCCTGACATAGAAGATGTGTTCAAAAAGTCAAGTGAATGAATTTAAAAAAAAGTTTTTCCCCCCTCGAATTCGGTTGAAGAGGCGATTGCAGTCACTTGCGTCAGACAAGCTCCATTGTGCTTGAAAAACACTTTCGCTTCTCCTCCTACGACCAGTGACTCATTCTTGGGGCAGATAACACAGTTGTGAGGTGCAGAACTTCACTTTCTCAAATCTTTTCAAAATCTGTTTTTTGAACATTCTCCTCCAAAGACAAGAACACAGGGAGATTTTGTGGAATCTCTGCCCTCGGAGTTGACTGATAGAATACTAAAGATGTTTGGAACTTCGTCTCTGCGGAGCATCCAAAAAGAGAACGGGCGGGCAGGTGGGTCCCAGAGCCAGGCATTCACCTTGGCTCCACTCATGGCTCATAAGCCTCAGGGCCATCATCTATCTCACTCAACATCCACAGCATCTCCATGTGTCCTGGAAGGTGAGGAGACCAAAGATAAGAAAACACGGTGCAATGATAGCCTGTTTGTTCTGGACTGAATAAAGGAGACACCCACTGAAACTGGATGTAGATTCTATGTATGTATGTGATATGTGCACATGTTCATGTGGAGGTGTGTGTCTTGGGTGTGCAGTTGCATGTGCACATGTGTGTGCATGCATGCAGAGGCCAGAGGTCAATGTCAAATGTTTTCCTTAATTGCTTGCCACTTTATTAATTATCATTATTTTGGAGTTTTTAATTTATTTTTTAAAAAGATTTATTTTCATTCATTCATTCATTCATCCATCCATTCATTCATTCATTCATTTATTTTATGTGTATGAGTATTTGCCTGCATGTACGTATGTGCACCATATGCATGCCTGGTGCCATGGGAAACAGAAGAGGGAGTCAGATCCCTTGGAGCTGGAGATTGAACCCAGGTTCTGTGTAAGTGCTCTTAGCTACCAAGCCATCTCTCCAGCCCCATCCTTTTGGTTGTTGGGTCTCATATAACCCAGACTGACCTTGAACTACTATGTACCTAAGGTTGACCTCGAACTCCTGATCCTACTGTTTCTGTCTCCTGAGTGTTGGGCTTATAGGCATTCACCACTACACCTAGATTTCCACCTTATTTTTTTGATACTGAGTCTTCCACCGAACCTGGCACTCACAGATTCAGCTAGGCAGGCTGGCCAATGAGCTCTGAAATTGCCTGTCTTCATCCATAACTCCCTATGCTGGGATTATAGATACGTGTTCTACATCCAGCTTTGACATGGATTCTGGGATCTGAGTCCAGGTTCTGCTTGTGTGTCAAACACTCTACCCACTGAGCCACCTCTAGGACATGGATGCCCATCCTTGACAAGGTCACATGTGGGTAAGGACAGCTCACCAAGCCCAAGCAACCCTGGGCAAACATGGTGTTCAAGTTTCTGTTTTGTTTTGATAAAACACCGACTGAATGCAACTTGGGCAGGGGGAAGGGATTATTTAGCTTATGGATCACACTCCATCACTGAGGGAAACCAGGGCAGGAACTCAAGGCAGGGACCTGGAGGCAGGAGCTGAAGCAGAGGCCACAGAGAAATGCTGCTTACTAGTTTCCCTGTGGCTTGCTCAGCTTGCTTTCTTACACAACCCAGGACCACTTGGCAAGAGTGGCACCACCCTCAGTGGGCTGGGCCCTCCCGCATCAATCATGAGTCAAGAAACTACTCACAGGCATGTCAATCTGGTGGAGGCAATCCCTCAACTGAAGTTCTCTCCTCCCTGGTAACTCCAGTTTGTGTCAAGGTGACTAAAACCAGCCAGCACACACAGTTTTGCAGCGAAGGTTATGATGAGCACCTGCCCCAACAGACAGCCCCCCAGCCGCCAACCCCCTCTTTCCCGTGTCCCTCTCTGCACCTTGACTGTGGTGCCAGTCGCTTTTTCTCCTGTCCACCCCCACACAAGGACATAAAAGCCCCTTTCTCCTCGCTCGCTGCTTAATTACAACTTACTGCTCCTTGTCCCAGCACTGCCATGGCAACAAGTAGCACTGGTACAAGAGTCAAAATTGAGAAAGGTTGCCTAGCAACAGAGTAGTAGGATGCATTCAAGGATCCTGGAGGCCCAAGTTCTAGTTTTGGTTATGACTACCTGGGACACAGTAGATAAAGACCCAACTCCTCTGTGCTTTGGTTGGTTTTGTTTGTTTGTTTGTTTTGTTATTTGTAAAACAAAGGTAGTAACAAATAGTCTCAGAGAACTATTGTAAAAAGCTCATTCCACGCATTCTGGGTCATTGTTGTGGGGGAGAAAAATGGCGCACATGGACTAAGTCAGAAAGGAAACAAATGTCAAAGACAGATTGCTATCTGATGACCATGCTGCAAGAGTGGCAGTCTCCCTGATGCCGTGGTCACTGTCCCTTCCCTACCGTCTCTCTGGTGCTGTCTCTTTGAGGGGTCACTGAGAGTGTCAGTCATAGTTCAAATGTAGGTGTTATTTGGCTCATCAACTTTATCTCTAGGAATCTTGGTTATGGAAATGTTTTCAAGCTGAAAAACTGGACATGAACCCAGGAGGCCACTGAAGAGGGACACAGCATGTCAAGAAGTAGAACCAGGGGATCACTGTGCAGGCTGAGAGTATCATTTGTCCAGTGATTGCTTTTCTTTCTTCCTTTCTTTCTTTCTTTCTTCCTTCCTTCCTTTCTTC
>CABHPQ010001867.1:5759-41988 GCA_902168405.1 Peromyscus aztecus
TTTCCACGCGTGGCAGATGAGAATGAAGAGATAAGGCTAAAGTCATAGTGACGCCATTTTGTAGGCAGGAGGGCCTGACGCTGGTACATGCATGCACATGCATCTGATTTGCCTACAGAGATGACTCTGGGACAGCCGGCTGGCACAGAGACAGGGAAGCCTCTCAGGATGCTCCTCCCAGAAGACTCCATTCAGGTCAGTCTCAGTACATACCTCATGACCAGTGGTGGCTAAGACTGACGCCCTGTTTCTGGGCAGTAGTTGGTAAGGACTCGGAGAAGAGGGAGGGACCTGACAAACCCTGGGCTCTGGCCTCAGGTCAGAGACAAGAGCAGATGGGAGAGAGGTGGTTGGTGGTAGGCATGTCATGAACGTCTATTACCCATGAACTAACTACACAGTAACTCTTTTCTTGGACTTTAAAGCCCTTCACATTTAAGCTCAACTTACTTGCGTCTTATTTTTTTTACTCACTCTGTGGAGACCCACAGAGGTTTCCTAAAGAGAACTTAAAGTCCAAGAATCTGAGCTTGCTCTACCCAGCAAGGCTGCATAAGGGGATGATTTGACCACAGGCATGGTTACCAGGTGTTTGGAAGGGTCTACACTTGGCTGTGCCGTGTGCTTTGATCTAGCAAGGGGGAGTCTTTTGCCCCGCCCCTTGGCATTGTTATAAAAAGCCCTTTTGAAGAGGCAGAAGGGGCCGTTGGTTATGGATCTAGGTCCTCCTGAAGCTATCTTGTGTTTCTCTCTTTCTCCTCTTCTCAGTCTTTCTAGCTAATATTTTCTTATCCCTCTCTCCTGCTCATAGGAACCCTTTAAAGGGTGGGAGCTGGCCTCCCACACCAGTCTCCCGAGTTTACCTGCCAGTCTGCAAACCCTGACTGCTACTTTAAAAGGAAAAACAGTTCCCACTACTGTCCCCTTCTCCATGCTTCAGCCACTCACCCACCAGCCTACCTTTTTATTTTTTTTAATGTAAACTAGCTGTCCTTACAGGCTATATTTGGAAGCCCTACTTAAGCTCTGTGAATTGAGAAATACTTTTAGACATACCTGAACAATGTCGTCATGGATGGTGTTTCACTTGGTAAGAAGCTAGAAACCAAGAGCTGAGCCCTTAATTGCAGGAGTCTTTTTAGCTACAGAGGCCTGAAAAACTGTTTTAAGTCTACCCGAGACCTGTCAGCAGACCCAGGATCTGTTCTTGGATGCTGGCTCTGGCTTATTAGGAAAGATACCTTGAGTGTCATGCTCCATTTTCCATCTCTGGGAAAGATCTACAGGTTTCCTTTGGGCTCTCATTATCTACCACATAACAAAGGTGGCGTGTGAATTATACAACCCTATTATAATGTACTTTGGGGTCCTCACAGTCATAAGACCAAAAAGGTTTGATTTCAAATTTCTCATTCTATGAGACCCAAGAGGTAGGCTGGCCATCAGATTATTAAATGTAAAATCTCAAACGCTTCATATAAAAGAGTGACCTAGAGCCCAGCAGATGACTGTCGGGCACACAAGTCACCAAGAAGCACAAAGTCTGAGCGAGCCTCTTCTACTGCATTAAAAAATAACTGAAGAGACCCAGACCTATTCTCAACTGTGAAGGGTCAACCCTTTCCAAGAATCAGAAGAATAGAAGCCCTCCCAAGGGCCTCGTAAAACTCCCGTTACACATGGAAATGGTTTGGAGACAGACAGGACTATTCTGTAAATTGCTGCTCCTAGAGACCAGAGGAGAGAGAGGCACAGTGAGAGTCCTGGGCACACATGCAGTCCCGTGATGACGCGTCACAAGAACAGTAACAACTGCTCACGTGCTTCCAGACCCGGCCTCCCTCTCTTTACTGCTCATTTTGATGATGGAAAACCTATCCCAAACCCGAAGTCTCTTGCATTTTCCCTCCTCTTGTCTCTCAGTAGGGGTCAAGGGCTGCAAGCCCACAGGGGAAGAGCCAGATAAGTGGAAGGATGCTATCTGGGTGTCCCCAAGAATCCTGGCCCTGACAGTCTCAGCAACTTCATCTAGTATACCGCCCAGCCCCTCCCCCCAAGACAGACCTCAACCACATGACCCACTTCCAGGATGGGCTGCAGGGGCCAGGGGTAAGGAGAAGTGCCAGAGAATGCTGAGGTTGATGGTTTGAGAGCCTGAGTCAGCAGCTTCAGAATCAGAGTGCTTAGAAATAGGCTTTCTCTCCCACGAAAACCCCAACAGAGCAGCCACCTCAAGAACCTAAACCAGTGTGTGCAGCTCCAGAGCGGAAGCTCGGGCTGACCAGGGTACCCAGAACTGGAGGAAGGAACTGCTCAGCACCACTCAGCTGTGTCCAGAAGGAGCCATATGGTCTGAGAGACAAGAAGCATGAGGTACCCCTCCCTGCAGGAGCGTGTGGCATTGAAGCCCCGTCTGGAACCATGCTTACTTCAAGTTCGTCTTAAATGAACAAATCCAACAATGACCTAAGTGCAGAAACCCCTCTCTCCAGGAAAACCGGGAGAGCTTTCACATTTCAACTAGTGTGGCTTTTACAGTGAAGGGATAGAAGATCTAGCTGGATGTACAATGAAGAGTCAAGAATGTTCTAATCAGCAATTTACTAAAGTAATCTGGAGGAGAGGGAGGGTGAGTGAGAAGACACAAAATCATATCCAGACACAGATGCTAACTTAGGGGAAAAATTCTCAGAGATGAAAGCATGGATGATTTTAAACGTCAGTACATTTAAACCAGTCAGTACATTCTACACGTGAAGAATAAACCTCTGCTTTCTCAAAAAGTGGTTCTCTTGACAACACAGAGGGTTGGGGGTGGGGTGCATGTGAAATAGTGAGGGAGGAAAAAGCCCCTTGATGGGTTTGCCAGATGGCCCCTATCAATCCTGCTCACCACAGAGCACAGACTACCTGACCACCCCTCCATCAACTTCCTATTTCCCAAGTGCTCTTTAAGGGCTGAGTGTAACTTTTGTGTGTTGGGGGGGGCGCACCCCATCTTAGGAAGTTAGTGAGCTGCTGTACTGTTCGTCTGGGAGCTTCAGATCTTGGTACCCCTCTAATCTCTCAACCCATGGCCCATGAGAGCCTCGGGGTCACAGGGTTAGATGGGGGAAGGGGACTTTCAGACACTTGCTTTGGTAGAACTCTAGAATGTAAGATAGTAACTCAGAACTGGGGTTCTGGGGGCTAAGTCAAAAAGTGCATTCACTCAGCAAATGAGGGAAGATGTAAAGTTTTCCCTTCAGAGGTCTACTCACACATCCTGTACCAACTGCCCTGCTGTGCCCGCTAGGCTCTGTGCCCACTCGGGCTCCTTGTTTATATCGTCTCCTTCCATTCTTAAAGGAAGGCAGAAGCAAGCAACGTTGGGCCAGTTTTAGAGATGGGAAAACCAATGTCCAAGACAAGTGGAGTTTCTGGCTATTAAACTGTGCAGATGGATTTGCACGGGCAAATCTGCTCCTGGGCAACGCGGACTGAGCAGCATTCTGGAGCAAGGACATTCCCAAGGGTTATATGCAACTCCGGACTCAAGAGGAAAACACATTAACATACTACTAATGCAGCCAGTGCGTCTACTGTGCTGAGGGGGGTGGAAGCTCCATCCCACCACGCGGAGCTTTTTAAACACAGCCCAAGGACCCACAGGCTAAGCCTGGCACTGCCGGCTCCCAGGGGCATCGCTCTGACCCATCCGGGAGCCAGTGTCGTCCTTCTGTGCCAGGCATGTGCTGAGTACTTTCATTCAGTCTCATTTCTCACAACTCCACACCTGCAGCTCCTGAGCCCACTTTTTCTGTGAACCTAGACAGAAGCATCCAGCTAACACCAGTGTGTCACCACTCTGGTGATGGGATGGTCTCTGTCACAGAGCTCGCACATGGCTTCCAATCTTTCCACAGACCTTCATCCATGAGGCGCATATGCCCTGCTCTTGACGCAACAATTTGGAACGTTTCAATTCCACTCTCCTCAAGGTGTGCTCAAACCTGTCTCACAGGAGCTCTGTTTACAAGAAACTGCCTCTCCTCTAACATCTACGCACCTGTGCTTTCCATGGGTAACATCCCATAATGCCACGCCACCACATGTCCCCTACCCCTACCTCATGCTTTACCTTCATGGCCAAGCCCCAGCCATCAGATGCACTACGCAGGCGAGTCCTGCCAGATCTGACCCCACAGCAGACTCCCTCAGACTTGATGTTACATTCCACCCAAGGGCACCCACCCTGTGCCAGTGGCAGGCAGGGTTTGTCCTTGGTCCCTCCCAGGCCAGCCACAGGCATGACCCTTTTCCACCGCCATGCTGAAAAGGATCTGGGTCCACACAGCATCCAGGCCCGGGTCTGGCTCAGAACAAAGGTGATGGCCGGGAGACCTACCTGAGCACAGGACGCCCTTGTTCCTGGCGCAGGAAAAGCTGTCACACTCGCAGAAGGGCCCGTAGATCCTCCCGAACTCACTCTCAAAGCAGGAGCACTGGTTGCAGCTGCACTCCCCGCGGCCACTGCACAGAGGCTTGCCTTCGGCCTCTCGGCACAGGTTCTGGTACCCGCTCTGGTTCTCTCCCTCCTGGCACTCACATCTGGTGCCCAGGTAACTGGGGTCACATTCACACAGCCCACAGACATACGTTCCGTTCCCACTGCATCTGGCACTGCTGGGCTCCAGCCCTGCGCTGCAGCCACACGTGCAGTTGTAGGTGACTTCCACCTGCAGACTGTCCCGGAAGCCCACGGGCCGCAGGGTGAAAGCTTGTGCTGTGTGCCTGCCGGGGCAGCTCCGAGCCTCCACGGACACTTCAAAGGATGCCTGGGTAGAAGGAGAGGAGACATCAGAGCCATAGCAAGCCAGGGCTCCCATCCCCCGGGGGCATGGCCGCATACATCCCTTATGAGCTCTACCCTGTCCAGCACACAAGGTGGGACCCCTGGTAGGTAGAGATGGGGGGGGGTGTCAACAATCTCCAGGTACTTTATGGAGAAGAGCAGTTGGTTATGCTAATGTTCAACAGAAATTCGGCGTTGGTCGTCCCCCACCCCCCCCAAGCTGAGGACCGAACCCAGGGCCTTGCGCTTGCTAGGCAAGCACTCTACCACTGAGCTAAATCCCCAACCCCTGGGCGTGGTGGGTCTTTAATGTCCATTCTCAGCATCTCTAAGACCCTGAGGAGAGAGGTTCTGAAGAGATGCAGGAAGAGTAAGGTTTCCATGGCTCTTGCTCTTCCCTCTATCTCCTATATCCCATCCTCATGGTACCCCCACTGCTGTACACACGTCTCCGCCCATCTCAAAAGTCATTCCCAACATTTACTGCCTATGCCCGGCACTGGGCCAGATGCTGGGGTACGGTGGCACCCCCTGGCATGAGCTGCAGGGCAGAGAGGAGCCACCTGACCCACAGGAAAGGTAGAGTGGGAGGGGGTTGTAGAAGAGCCAGGATGGCACACTTGAAAGTCCCTCTCACGTTCCAGCCTTAGCTCCCTGCAAGCATGGTTCTCACAGCTCTGTCTTGCCCCATCAGCCCACAGTCCTGAGGCTGTAAAGGACACTCATAGCCTAAAGAGCTATCACACACAGGGGCACTTGGAAAAAAAAAACAAAACAAAAAATGAAACATTTAGGGAAGAGGGTTTTTTTGGTTTTTTGTTTGTTTGTTTGTTTGTTTTTTGTTTTTGTTTTTGTTTTTTTGAGACACGGTTTCTCTGTGTAGCTTTGGAGCCTGTCCTGGATCTCGCTCTGTAGACCAGGCTGGCTTCAAACTCATAGAGATCCGCCTGGCTCTGCCTCCCGAGTGCTGGGATGAAAGGCGTGCGCCACCACCGCCCGGCTGGGAAGAGTTTCTTAAAGGCTGCCTTGGAACTCAGCAGCAAGGTGGCCCTAGCAGGGTGACAGGTGACAGCCCAGGAGCCATGTCTGTCAGCTGCTCACAAGCCTGGAGGGGAAGAGAAACTAGGAGGAGGCTCACTTTGACTCTTCCAGGATTCAAGACCGTGACACCATACTTGGTATGCCCCTCCCTCCTCAGAGGAAGGAGCTGTGTGGAGATGGAATCACACCAGTGGTACCTCAGAACAAGCCCCGATGAGTCCACAGAAATGCAGACAGTCAGTGAACGGTGAAGGAACCTCTCCGAGATGCACTCCTGTGGAAGAGGGGACCCCTGTCCTCAAGCAGGCATGTCTGGCCACTCCTCCAAGTGAACCCTTCTATCTGGGCCAGTGTCTTTATTTCCCAAGACCCCCGAGATCATTCCGAGGTTCAGAACGGGCTGGGCATCCCTGTAAGCCAACCTTTAACAGGTCATCAATAGCCTGCTTTGGTGGGCACTTTGTGATAACATTGATTTTGTGAGCACTGTAAATATCTGTTTCTAAGCATTATTTCTACAAGGCCTCTTGCCAAATTCTGTGGCATCTGTGGACATTCAGGGTAGTGATACTGAGCAAGACAGGCCTGAGTCAGGCTTGCCAGCATACCACAGAGGTCTTGGCAACAACCACCCAGGGCTCAGCATCAACCATGACGATGAACAGGGCATACTTTTAGTCAAGTGAGCTGAGGAAAATGTCCAGGAGCCCGGAGTCAGAAGACAGAAAGAGGACCAAACCAGCTGCAGACAAGGCTAACCCCATCACATCCATTATCTTTATATAGGGTGGGGAGAGGGAAGAAGGAGGTGATTGCCAAGTTCAAATCTGAGTTCCAAAGTCCAGGGTCACTCAAGGAAAGGAAACAAGATGGGGCGGTCTACACACATTGAAATCTGTTGATGGCAGTGCATAGGCACAGCTGTGAACATTACCACAAGCACCCTTTTCATACACCCCAGAAGCCGCTGTCTCTCCTTCAGGGGAGTCAATGATGGCGGAGGGATCGAGAACTTGTCTGGTTACTTAGCCGGTGGGGGTTGTGCTCACTTAGGACAGGCCTGAATTCTCCTAGCATATCACCTCCTAGAAAGGGGTACGGGGTGGATGCTCACGCAAAGATCCGGGCAGAGAGAAGGGCAGCCTGGCTCAAGGTAGAGACAGCATGAAGGTGACCCCCAAAGTGATTGTCACAGACTTCTCCAAAGCTTTCTGCCTGAGGCTGGGAATGTGCTGAGCTTGCCCACAGGCAGGGTTTGGGGGCTGAGCCTGAGCAAAGTTATCTATGGGGCCATGAAGAATGCAGAGACGCAGAGACTCTGGGAGGCTGATGTCATCCCTTCCTAGTGACTCGCACGCACGAAGCTGCTACTTCCTGCCACTTTCCGTGCCTGGTAAATGAAGAGCTGGAGATCAGGAGTTCAGCAGACTGCAAAGGAATGGCCTGCCGCAAGGGCCAACGGGACTCCGCTATTGAGAGACTGGTGAACACAACCTTTGTCAAGGGAGAAGTCAGGAAGGAGGGAGACAGACAGGGACAGGGACAGAGACAGACACAGACTAAGAGAGACTGAGACTCTTTAGCCTTGCCCACACATGCCAGCGTAAGTGGAAGTGTCGGGAGTCTGGGAGTTGGAGCCAGGACATGGAAACTAGTACTGTCTGCCCAGCTGAGAAGTCAAGAGGGTTTGGCTCCCCAGCAGGGTCTCTAGGCCTCCTCGGTCAAGGCTTCCATCCAGAGGTACTATCTGCCTGGCCTGCAGCCGGCTGTCTGATAACCAGCGAGCAGCGTTGTCTGTTTTAGCCATGGGTCTTGGCGCCTGCTTGACACAGGAATGCTATCAAAAGCATGGTCGGGAACAGTAAGCAGATCTGTTTTGTTTACCCGTCCCTAAAGCTCAGTTTCCCTGCTGTATTAGCAAAGAACCCAGAAGGCTAGAAGGTACTGGAATACAACTGCTTGGTTTCCCTCCCTTAGTAACCGAGTTCTCGGGATAAGCACTGATACTGAGGGGTCCCCAGATCTTGACTCAGTCTAGAGGAAGGTCACAGATGCGGCAGCCATCCTGGCCAGACTGGTGATCTAACTTCACTGGAATGTTTCCGGCTCTCCAATGGGGGAGCCCACCCTCTCAAAAGGGGTTGCCCAAACCTCATACAAAACCCCCAACTCCAGGGTTCTGCAGATGCCAAGTCCACTCAGGTCTTAAAGAAATGAAAGACTGAGGTGGACCCCAAGTACAGGGCCGAGAGGGGTGGACAAGCGCAGGGGACTGGGGGACATGCTGGGAGACGGCTGTGACATGGCTCACTGGGTCCCTTGTGCCGGGTGCTAACGCTAACTGGACAGCCAGCCACGTGCATACTGACTTGTCAAAGCTCGTTCCTAAGAACGCCAGTTCCCAGGGTGTAGGTCAACTCAGTCAGGCTTGTTGGTGAATGGACAGGGGCCACCTAAGAACTTAGTGAGGGACTCTCACCAGATTCAAGGCTTCAGGCTGTAACCTCAGGATGATTTCTCTTTCAGGACATGCTCGCCTCACCTCCTGCCACGTCTCCTGCTTCTTGGTCACTAAACCACCTGTGTTTGGAAGTGACCCTAAGCCACTGCCTGCCTCTCCCTCACCTTCCCAGGATGCTGCTATTATAAGTGAGACCTACGTAGCCCACCTATCCCAATGCTGCCCCCCTACCCACCCAGCAGGATGCAGTTATCCCCAGGCTAGACCCTAAAGTCCCTGCTGACAGCGTAACTGTTTTCCTAACCCCTAGAGTCCCACAGCATTTTGGTCAGACTCTGTCACCATTCCCTAACATGCCCCTTAGCCTTCCTAACTGTGACACCCAGAAAAGAACCTACTCCCGAGGAGTGGCCAGGCCCTTATGATTGACACATGTGTCCTACCAGTGTGGCCAGCTACTGTCCTTTACTCCCCAACCTATTCCTCAACTCTACAGTCATCAAACTCGGCTGCTCTCTGACCCCCCACCACAAAGGGTGGTGCTCTTCACTCCCTAGCAAATTCATCTCCCCGACTGCCTTATAAACGGGGTTCCCACCCATGGGAGACCCCACTTCCCTCGGTGTATCTGCTCTAATGGCCTCCCCCTCTTTGCGGCCAGACCCTTCTTCCTTGAGGTTCCTTTAGTGATGTGCCACCTTGGTCACAGGGAAGCTTCATTTGCATCATCACCCCATCCACTGGACTCTACATCCCTAAATCCTCATCTCTGCAGCCAGGGTGGGCAGATTCCAGGCACATAAAGATGTGCTAAACAGTAGGTTTTGGCACAGTGAACAGTAGGTTCACCAGCAAGTGGGAACACACCTGTGATAAGCACTGAGTGGCACACCTGGCTGCCAAAACGCAGCTGTGGACGCTTGGGAGAGCATGGTTCAGCCGGGACAAGGAACGGAGAGCATGGCTCAGCCGGGACAAGGAACAGAGAGCCTGCCTTCAGAGGCCTCTTAAGATCACAGGGATGCTGTTTGGAAGTGTAGCCCCCCCCCCCAGCTTGGTCTCAACAAATGGTAGGAAGTGCAGGACCCCCCACACATAGTAAAAAAGAGTTTAGGCCACCAGTTACTACAGGGCTGGCTATGTATGTGATGTGTGTGTGTGTGTGTGTGTGTTCCTGGAATTCTATTCAGAAGGCTCTGACTTCAGTTTTAGCCTCTATTATTGTCTTAAAATTCTTTTTAAAAAAGATTTTATTTTAAAAGTTATGTGTAAACCAGGCATGCTGGCACACACCTTCAGTTCCAGCATTTGAGTGGCAGAAGCAGGTGGGTCTCTAAGTTCGAGGCCAGCCTGGTCTACAGAACGAGTTCCAGGGCACCCAGGGCTACACAGACAAACCCTATCTCGAAAAAACCAAATTGATTAATCAATCAGTTAATTAAATTATGTGTGTATATGTGTGTCTGTGTGCACACAAGTGAGGCAGGTTCCCTCAGATTCCAAAAGATGGCACTGGATCCCTGGGAGCAGGAGTTATGGACAGCTGTAAGCCAACCAATGTAGGTGGCTAGGGACTGAACTTGGGTCCTCTACAAGAGCAATATGCACCTTTAACCTTTAACCCATCTCTCTAGCACCTTAAAATTCTTCTTCTCCTTTTATTTTAAATGGTTTTTCAAGACAAGGTTTCTCTGCAAAATACCTTAGCTGTCCTAGAACTCATTTTTGTAGAGCGGACTGGCCTTGAACTCACAGAGATCCACCTACCTCTGCCTCCTGAGTGCTACCAAAGGTGTGTGCCACCACACCCGACTGGCTGCCCCTTAAGATACTTCATTTTCAGATCTCACATTTCACTGCACCAGACTCACACACTCCAGAAAGATCTTCCCTCATGATCTGCATGACCCTAGTGGACAGCGACACACCCAGCTCAGAAAAAGAGCAGCTCTGTGTAGCCATCTCTACCCAGACAACAAAACCCACACAGCTCTTGCCAGAGGGGCCATGTGACTGTGGCCCCTGGACATGGAGACAATACTGGGACAGAGAAGACAAAGGGCCAGCGGAGCTTGCCTGAGGACCTGCTGCTATTTCCATAGGGCTATGGCCACTGGATCCCAAAGAAAAGATGGGCCAAGGGCAACTGGTGTGGTGAAAACCGTGTCTGTCTTAGTGTTTCAAATGCTCTGAAAAATCATCCCGTTACAACAGAGATTTCTCAGTGTTGAGGAGAGTTTCCATTTAAACCCCCCCCCACGCCTTTTTTTTCTGACTTCTAGACAACATCTGATTTCCTGAGCTCTCCCAGACAAACAATTGAGAGCTGAACACAAGTGGGTAGGAGCGAAGTGGCCATGACCCCCACCCATGACCTTTACTCCACGGTGCCTGAGGTCTACAGAGAAGGCCTGGGCTGTGGCATCGTTAGTGATTTGGGTCCTGCTGCCTGCTGCTCACTGGCATGAGCCCAATACGGGCTCCTCCTTGAGCCCTGGATTTTCACACATTAACATGGAGAAATATAGCTAACTGAAAAGGTGCTGTAAGAGACAGAAATCAGGGGCTGGCTAGATGGCTCAGTGGATAAGGGCACCTTCTAAAAAGACTCCACCCTAAAACCACAAGCGGTGTGACCTGAAGAATGGCACCATTATCTTTGGCACCTGGGGTTCCAAAGATCTTCTATTAACACAGCCCCAACTGGTACACCATTAAGCATTTTTATAACACATTTCCTTATTTTGGTGGAGTAAGGGATCTCATGGGGAGCACACCTAACATGGTACATATGTGTAGGTCAGAAGATAATTTGCAGAGTGGGTTGTCTCCTTCCACAATGTGAGCCCCAGGGACAGAATTCAAGTGGTTCATCAGGCTTAGCAAAAAGCGCTTTGACCCTCTGAGCCACCTCACTGGCCCTTAGCACGACATTTTTTTTTTTTTTTTTTTTTAGAGAGTCTCACTGTGTAGCCCAGAACTCACGGTGCACATGAGATCCTATCTTAAAATACAAACAAAACAAAAAGTACTATTAAACCACATTCCCTCTGTCCTATTAATACTCTAAACTAAATATAAGATACTAATTATAATTAACTAATTAATCATAACTGCTGTAAAATATTATTTTAAGGGGTATTAACTTTTGTCTATGTTGCATTTGTTTAACTCTGTGAAGCTGTGCTACTTTGCCTGTCTAAAATACCTGATGGTCTAATAAAGAACTAAATGGCCAGTAGCAAGGAAGGAGAAAGGATAGGCAGGGCTGGCAGGCAGAGGGGATGTATAGAAGGAGAAATCTGGGAGAGGAGGAAGAAGTAGCTGGAGAAGGAGGAGGACATCAGGGGCCAGCCACCCAACTACACAGCAAGCCAAGGAGTAAAAAAGAAAGGTGTACAAAAATAGAGAAAGGTAAAAGCACAGAGGCAAAAGGTAGCCAGGATAATTTAAGAAATGCTGGCAAGAAACAAGCCAAGCTAAGGCCGGGCATTTATAATTAAGAATAAGCCTCTGTGTGTGGTTTATGTAGGAGCTGAGTGGCGGGCCCCCCAAAAGAGCAAAAACAAGCAACACACAACTCAGTTTTTAAAACAATCTTATCTTCGTTTTCCTGTTTTATAAGATACACTGTTTGCTCCAGCTCTCTGACCTGCTCCATTTGATGAGCAGGTCTCCCGGTGGTAAATAAACATAAGCAGACAACATATGTCCTGAGCCTTGGTCAAACCATCCCTTATAGAAAGCATGCTTCCTCCAGGCAGGGAGAGTAAGTAAGAGGAGAAATTTAGGCTTGGAGAAGAAAGAAAAAGAAACACCAGGAGATGCCAGGGGCCAGCCAGACACAGAGGAAGCAGGAAAGTAGGACATACAGAATGAAAGAAAGGTAAAAAGCCCTGAGGCAAAACGTAGACAAATAGAAAGAGGTTAAATTAAGTTAAAAGAACTAATGAGACAAGCCTGAGTTAAGGCTGAGCATTCATAATTAATAAGTCTCTGTGTCTTTATTAGGGAGCTGGTTGGAAGCCCAAAGAAAATTCCAACTACAGAAAAGAGCCTAGAATGTCCCGGCTACATGTATGGAGATATTCCCAGGTCTTCCTGAGGCACGAAAAGGTGGCTTATTACTATGCTGGCTGGCATTAGTGCCCAGAAGATTCTATACTCTCCCACCCGATTGCATCCCTGTCAAGCTAAAACAATAATGGGCAAAGCACCAAGGGCCCAGTGTCACTGAGGACCCTCAGGTGGCAGTGCACTGAGGGGTCTATGGACTGGAGCTGTCACACAAAATTCACAGCAGCCTTGGAAGGAAGCTGAACAAGGAGACAAAACACAAGCCTCCAGAAGACTCCAGGAAGCTACAAAATTTATCAGAACCAGAGACTAATTACCCAGGGGAACAAGAACTCAGATAAGGTAGGGCTGAACACTTACCGTGTCCCCGATCTTCAGACCCTCGCACTTCCTCTGACCAGGGTAGGATATACCATCCTGGCAGGTCGCGGTGAAGAAGAGATTAAGGTCTTCCGGCTGATCCCAGACTGACAGCTCCACTTTAGACCGGATGCTCTGAACAAAGGGAGAAAAGGAAGCCTCAGTATTTAGTGACAGCCACAGTGAGGTGCTCTCCACAGCGGCTTTCTCAGTTACATAGTTTCTTCTAACTTAGGAGGGCTCAAGCCAAGTGAGAGACAGGAGGCTTCCCACACACCATCTTGGTAGACCTGACTTGGGGTCTCCCTCTGTGAGCTTGGGATAGTTGATAATGGTCTATCTGTCAAATGATACTATCTCCTTCAAAAGGCTTTTGCTCTGTGTCCCGTTTTCCTCTTCAGAACCACCTCTCATCCCCGTCGTCGGCTTCAGGTACACAGTTACTGAAATCTAGCCATTCGCTCTGTAGGTTTGGGGCTTATATGTGCACACACAGGCATGCATGCATGCTCAGGACAGCAGCCCTTTGTTCAACGTCTCTTCTCCTGTCTTGCCCCAGGCTAGCTCCTTACTATCCTGCAAAGTCAGCTCATCCAGGACCCACCTGGCCTTTCTTCACACTCAAACTCATCCCTTACTAGGTGAAGCCATCCTGTATGAGTCTGAAACTACATTATCAAAGAATCCACTCTTCTCTCCGGACTAGCTTCTCAAGACATCGAGTGAAACAAAAACTAAGGAAAAATGATATGTCAAAACAGAAAGGAAGGAAGGGAGGGAGGGAAGGAGGGAGGGAGAGAGGAAGGAAGGCAGGAAGGAAGCAAGGAAATAAAAAAAGAAAAAAATGAAAGAGAAATCCTGAAAGTAGCGTGTACTGGGAAGGTGGGGGAGGAACTGGGGTCTTCACACTGCTGGCTGGAGAGGAAGCTGGTGCAGGCTTTTGGAAGAGCAATAGGTAATGTCTTCTAAAACTCAGGCTGATCTTAGTCCTAGCTTCCCCCAAGGATTATAGACAACAGAAATGTGCAGGTCACCGAGAGGCATGGGCAAGCATGTCTATAGCAATTTAAGAGCAAGAATCTGGAGACCGATCAAACACCTCTCAACAGTAGAATAGACTGAAGTAGACTTTAGTAGATCCACGTAGCAGAGCACCTACAATAGTGACGATGAATCAAACGCAACTGTGTGGAACGACCCGGAAGAGTATAATGTGGCTGAAAAGAAGCCAGACACACTGTATTTATTTTCTCATAGAGATTCTTATCCTGGTCCACGGAATATCATATATAATGGTGGCCCCATGAGATTACGGGAGCTGGAACTGTCCCATCACTTGGTGCTGTTAATCTGTCTTCTGTTATGTCCAGGGACACAGTGGTCACCACGGCTACAATTGCCCGAAGTGTTCAGTACGTGCCTTCCTCACAGGTTTGTAGTCTAGGAATGAAAGGCAACAGCAGACAGCCAGGACACGCGGTACATTACACCATCTAGGTTTACATGTGATATACTCTTTGTTTGCACAATGCTGAACCTGCTTGAGGATGTGTCTCTCAGAATGCATCCTTGCTACTAAGTGGCAAGCCGTTGAGTGTGAAATTCAGCAACACGCAGAACTAATGGCTACCCTTGGGGGACAGTCATAGGAGGAGGCCTACAAGGGACTTCCCCAGTGCTGGTAAGGTTGCTCTGTGGCTGTGTTTTCTTCGTATATTTTTGTTTCTGAAACAGGGTCTCGTTACGTAGCCTAGGCTGGCCGTGAACTCTGTAATGCTCTTGCCTCGGGCTCCCAAGTGCTGAAATTACAGGCATGAGGCGACAAGCCCAGCTGTGATCTGCCCTTTCACCTGGGTGTTAGCTACCCAGGTGTATTTAGTTTATACAAGGTTTATGGAATGCTTTCTTTATGCGCCTCTAGGTTTTTAAAATCTGCCCGCAGCCAGTAGGAACCCTGTGATTGTTCCGCTAAATGATCACGCTGTTACACAGCCTTCTCAGTGTTCACGTTCACAGCCCTAAATAAGTGCTGCGCTCAGACTTGGCCAGGGAAGTTTCTTCTGCAGGGGGCAGCAGACGACACAGAGACGCACGACTGTTCAGGTGTTGAGAATTACTGAGAGTGAGGGCTCAGCCCTAAGAGGGATACGTGAGTCACCCTTTCACCCCCCCGCAAGGCTCAGAGAATGGTACAGAAGAGGGAGCAGAAAGGATGTGAGAGCCAGAGGATGGGGAAGAGTGTTGTGAAGTGTCGTCTTCTGGAGATCACACGGCCATTGCACTCACGAACCCGAGGCAACTGTGGTTATCTGCACAAAACCACGCAGATCCCAATTCTGGACCATGCAGGAGGGGTTCGGGAGATCCTACCCTTCACTGAGGAGCTTTTACAGGAGATGCTACAGGGCTAGGGCCAAACAGAGAAAGACCTAGGTACATTGTATACATGCATGAAATATCAAAGAACAAAAATATTACGAGTATACATATATACACATGTGTACACACACACACACACAAATTGCCCTTAAAAAAAAAAATCTCTAAGTAATAGCCAAGTATGATTGCCACACACCTTTAATCCCAGCATTTAGGAGACAGTTAAGTGGATCTCCAGGAGCAGGAGCCAGCCTGGTCTCCATAGCAAGTTCTAGGCCAGCCAGGGCTTCATAACGAAACCCTGTCTCAAAAGTCTATGGAAGATGTTACTTTAGAAACTGAGGCCAAATGATGTAACTGGTTTTATTTAGAAGTCATATTTTATCAGACACTTAAAAAAAAAAATCTGTTTGTAATACAGACAGCAGGACTCACTCTGAGAGACACAGAGCCAAGCTGCCCCAGGAACAGCAAGCCAAAGTGCCGTTTGCTTTTGTGGGTTTCCCACCCCCCCCCCCACCCCCCTCACTCGCTTACTCCAGCATGTGGTGCTAAGCTTGAATACATGCAATATGCAGTTTGCCCAACACATTCACAGCTTGCTGAAAAAAACTCCACAAAAACTAGTCTTTCTCTGCAGCAAACTGTCGAGACGTGCTTCTACAACTCTAAAAATACTATGCCTCTAAAAGCTGCTTCCTCTTCAAAGTGCCATTCCTTAATTGGCCACAGGTCACAAAAGTGCTACTCAGCACACACCATCCTCTTCCACCGAATGTGATTAGTTCTTTACAGATCTGCCTTCCCAGTGCACTGTGAACTCGAAGGGCCATTTATCCCTTCTCTCTCCAGGACTTGCTAAAGGGAAGATGGACGGGAAGTACAGATGTTTTTAAACAACGGTCATGTTCAGGGGCTTGGGCCAAGTGACGAGTAA
This sequence comes from Peromyscus aztecus, assembly GCA_902168405.1. Classification (NCBI taxonomy): domain Eukaryota; kingdom Metazoa; phylum Chordata; class Mammalia; order Rodentia; family Cricetidae; genus Peromyscus; species Peromyscus aztecus. The sequence goes on from CABHPQ010001867.1 coordinate 21,849, forward strand.
ATCTTTGAAGAAAAGGTAATAGGGATGGAGGAGAGGCTGCTCTTCTAGAGGAGAAGTCCCCAGCACCCACACTGGGTAGCTCAAACCTGCCTGTAACTCCAGCTTCAGGGAATCTAATCCCTCTTCTGACCTCCAAGGGCGCTGACATACACATTCACGTGAGGATACCCATACACAAAGAGGAAAAAATGCACACACACCCATGTGCTATATTTGTATTTATAAAGAAGCATGGAGAGGGGGATGGGAAGACAGCTCAGTGGTTAAGGGCACTCTGCTCTTCCAGAAGGTCAGGTCCAAAACAACTCAGGACAAATGGCTACCTGCGGTGCCTATGGACATACCAAAGTGCATGCTGGCCTCCAGGCTTCCTCGGCATCAGAAATACCTGTAGCTCTTCTCACCCTATCCCCTAGCCTAAACGTCTCCAACTTCTCATTCCCATATAACCCTGACCTTTGGGCCATGTGCTCACTCGTTTGGCTTCTCTCTTGGGCCCTCTCTCTGTCTTCCCCTCTCTCGCTCTCCTCTCCCCTGCTCCCATCTCCTCTCATAGCCTGGTCCAGTCTGCTGGCCATATTCAGTTTACTACTTTCACCCTCTGCTTTGGACTCTTCCAGATGCCTCTGGCTGTCCTCTCCCTCAAATCTACAATACAAACCTTCCCCTTAACCATACCATGGAGCGGCCATGTTGTCAGTTTATACATGTGGTCCTGAAATCGTCGGTTTGTACACAGAGGACCCAGGTTTGGTTCCCAGCACCCACATAGCAGCTTACAACCATCTTTAATTCTAGTGTCAAGGGATCTGACACCCTCTTCTGTTCTCCAAGGGTACCAGGCATGCACATGGTATGCCGACATACAAGTAGGCAAACATACACATACACACGCACACGCACACAAATTTAAAATAAAAAAAATCTTTAAAACGAGGGAGGGAGGGGACTCTTATGTTCTACATGGCCTTCAGTCCCGTAGCACGGGCTCTGGCTAGCTGGGTTTCCCTCCTGCTTGCCACAGAGCCTCTGGGATCAGAACCTCCCTCACCATTACAGTCGGCAGGCATTGTGAAGTCTCAGCTCAGACCTCTCATTTATGGTAGCAAAAGCTGAGGCAAAACCTCCTCCCCCACACCTCCAGTGGTCATTCTGATCCCATGTGGAGGCTTCTTTCTTCAGAATCCACCGACTTTGGAAAGTGTGAATCACCAGGTCGCCCCGCCCCATGGCTGTGAGGGTCCGGTCTCCCCGAAAACACCATAAGCTCCCGCAGAGGAGGGCCGTTCAACGTCCTGTTGCCGTGTGTCATACAACGCCGGCCACAATCAGCCTCTTAGGACGCATTTGTTGACGAAAAGAACGAAGTGCAGCACATATCAGAGGATCAAAGCCACAGGAATCTGGTCTTAGGCATGAGGACGTTCACGTGCGGCCCACGAATCTACTCAATTGCTACCAGCTCTGCCCCGGAAGAGGGTTTCTTACCCCCATCCTAGGCAAAGAAGACAACGTCAAGAACGCCAGCCCTTTCCCCGCCATTCCGTTACATACCCGGTGCCAGGTTCGGTCACATCTGCAATTGCTTTAGGTCCGGCCAGCTGTGGGGGATGGGGGAGGCTGGCGCAGACTTTATGGCAACAACCAAAAGAGAAACATGTGCTCTCCGCTAGGGCAGAATCCACCACAGGCTCTGATGTCACCCTCCACGGCTACCCCAGTGGTCTGCAGCCCATCCTGCTCTCCCCCTTTACAAGACGGGCCCCTTGCTTTCCGTCCGAGTGCCTCTCTTCATAAGCAGGGGCACCTCTCCTGCTGCCCAAAGGATGTTTCCGTCCGTACCTGGAACCAGGAAGCTGAGCCCTGGAAGGGAATCTCCCCTCGGCACTACCCTGGGCAAGACTACGTGCTGCCAAGCACTCTTGGGCTATATAGCTAGAAAAGTATAGCTAGAAAAAGGCTATACATCTAAGAGCTGACAATCCCACACTGTGATAGATGCGTACAAGTCAGACTGGGCCAAAGACCACAACCATTTCATCTGTTACATATACACTGACCAGAATCTTCCAGTGCCCCCCACGGATCCACTGCCAACACCCAAGGGAGCAGAGCCAAGACCCACACGTAGTCATGGTCGTGTGACTCATGAAATGCACCACACATCAAGGCAATGCCGAAGACGCTAAGCAGAGCCAGCACGCACAGCCATGGTGGACCCTGGCGGCGGGAAGGAATGGGAGGGAGGCTAGCCAGAGCTACTGGAGAGTCTCTCCTCTGCCCAGAGCTCACCTCTTACAAGAGAGGAAGGTGGAAAGATTCAGAGCCAGGAAAAGCACAGCAGCCTGAGGCCCAGCAGACCTTCCCACTGGCCCGACAGGCTGTAGCAGGAAGATGGGTATCTGAAGTAAGAACACCCCGCTTTTCCTACTCTCTCATTTTTAGTCTTCCACATACGCTGCTGACGTGGGGGGTGGGACTCCCCCACCCTCACCCCTTACACATACAAAAGCAACTGTCCGTGGATAGCACCTGGCTGTCCCCTAATCCCACGATAGACCCCCAACGTGACTCTAATAATGTCCGTAAAGAGAGTGTCAGATCCCACGGGTTGTGAGCTCAGTAGCACAGGATCTGCCTCCTCCCCCTTCAGATGCCAATTGCAAGTCACATGTTGTCACTTATCCTTATGACCAGCTATAAGTGAGAGTTCCTTCCATGGGCTCTGAGTTTAATGACTTTGTAGGATGCTCTCAAAGAACGCAGGACACCACCTTGCCTACGATGACTGAAAGATTAGTCAAGGAGTCAGATCAACCGAAGGGTGGAGGAGGCGCATGGGGCAATGTATGCGGGAGTGGTGTTGAAGGAACTTCAATGCCTTTCCAGGTGTGCCAACCTCCAAACACCTCCATGTGCTCAGCAACTCAGTGTTGTGTACCCAGGCCTTCTAGGATTTGTATGGTAGCCTTACTATTTATATGAGCAAGACTGCTTAAATTATTATCTACTGGCGGTCAACTCCATCTTAGTCACATCCCTTCCAGGGAGGTCATGAGTGATACTTGAAGTTTCAAACTCTTCACTGCCTTGGTCTGGTCAATCATTGACTTGCCCCATCCTGAAGCTATTCAGAGGGTCACTAAGAGTCATCTCATTAAAGTAAAAGGTGCTCCTGTCACTTAGGGAAGGCAGAGGAGTCTTAGAAGCTTTGGGACCAGGGCCAAAGACCGAAAGTTAGGACAGAAGGGTTTTAAAATTCTCTGTCAGCAACCAGGGCAGAGTCCAATACACCTGTTTCTTCTTAGGCAACAGCACCACATTCCCAACTGACAGAGTGCAGCAGACCCACAGCATGGCTGCAACTTTGCTCCAAACACCCGGCCGTTCCGGATGTCTGCATTCAGTCTCCTATTATCTTGAGAAAAGTGGAATAGACACAGGGAACTGCAGAGGGTTGCAGCTTGGGGAGGGATAGGCACATTCAATATGTTGACAAAAGTGATAGTTTCACGGGTGTATGCATGCCCAAAACTTAGCAAATTGTTCTATTTAAATGTGAAAGCTCCGGTATGCGCCCCTTATGCCTGAACGAAACTTTAAGAACTTTCCCCACTCAATCTGAATACTTATTGATGGTAGTCTAGTAACTTCATATTTATGTTTTTTTTTTCTTTTTTTGGTTTTTCAAGACAGGGTTTCTCTGTATAGTTTTGGTGACTGTCCTGGATCTCGCTCTGTAGACCAGGCTGGCCTCGAACTCACAGCCTGTCTCTGCTTCCCCAGTGTTGGGATTAAAGGCGTGCGCCACCACCGCCTGGCCTGTAATTTCATATTTTTAAAAGTTGAGTTTCCAGTGTTTACTTCTAAGTTGTGTGCTTCATTTCTTAGCATGTTTTCCTAAAAGTCAGTTTAATTTAGAGAGAGAGCAAAGCAGAAATACTGAAGCCCCATAGTTTCTCAGGGAAACTGGATTCAATCCAGTTTCTAATGCAGCCTAAAAATATTTCCAACCCCAACCCCAACTTCTAAGTGGCAGAATGGACGCCCCATTGCTCCCCTGGCTCCTTAACCACCAGGTCCCCGAATTTCCATTAATAAACCATTTTATACATACGCAATAAATCCTGCTCAGTCAAAATGCCACAAATTTCACAAAGAACACCCCTAAGCCATACATATACACAGGCCGCTCCAGTTGGATTCCTAGCATGCACATGGAGGTTTACAACCCTCTGTAACTCCAATTTCAGGGGATCCAACACCCTCTTCTAGCCTCGGCAGGCACCAGATGCACATGAGCTACACACCCACACACGTACGCAAAACTTACAAACATAAGCTAAAAATAAATAAATCTTAAAAAAAAAAAACACCCCCAAGCATTCAGGAGATCCCACCATACTTTGGTTTGAGTGGTCCCCCCAACAAGTATGGACATATAAAACACTCAGCCACATGGAATACTGATAGGCAGAGAATGTCTCTAACCCTGCAAGCAACATCCAGACCATTCTACAGAGCCATGTTATGGTATTGGGGATGGAACCCGGGTGGTTCATGCATGCTAGGCGAGTGCTCTACCACTGAGTTACACTGCCTGCCTTTTTATTTATTTTTTTTTAAGACAAGGTCTTGCTGTTTAGCTGAGGGTAGCCTTGAATTCATAATCATCTTGCCTCAGTCATTCAAGTGCTGAGATTGAAGACATGCAAACCACAACAGGCTATTACCTTTTTTATCAAAGCTACAGGAGAAGAGGGCCAGGTCATCACCAGAAAATGCTCTGGTAGAGCCTTAGGGGTCTGTGGGATCTGGAGCTGGCTGAACATGGAAATTCTGGGAGGTAGTTATTTCAGAGAAGCCCAGAAAGATGTCTTCACCTCATCTCACAGAGCGGAGACAAGGCCATTCCTTTGTTTTGTCTTCTCTAAAGGCCTTGACTCCTCAGGAGAGGAGCTGTGGTCACCAGGTCATCAGAGTAGGAGCAGTGACCCTTCTGCCCTGTGGGGTCTCTGGCCTCTGACAGCCACAGAGGTGAATGCACAGGGCGGGGAGTCTGATTCCCGATTTGATGGCATTAGTCAAGGGCCCAGAGCTTGAGACACAAGAGCCCACTTCTCAAACCCCGTTTTCATGCATTATTTTTCAGCAACTGCTGAGCCCCTGTAAATGAGCCTTACTGCTCCCTTGCTAAAAAGTAAACTAAAGTGTAGAAACCACTAAATGTATATGTTAATTTGGAAACCTTGCCTCTCCAGCTCTGGGCTCTGAGGCGAGGATTTAAAGGCGAGACCTAGAACCAGGCAGGGTGGTGCATGCCTTTAATCCGAGCACTTGGGAGGCAGAGGCTGGCCTCGAACTCACAGAGCTCTGAATGCCTGGTCTACACAGTGAATTCAGAGACAGCCACGGTTACCTAGAGAAACCGGTCTCAAAGGATGTGTATATGTGTGTGTGTGTGGGGGGGGGTAGTGTAAAAAAGAAATGAAGCCCACAGTGTAGAGGAAGGGAGGAGAACATTCTGGTGTGAGCAGGAAGTCACAAGAGAGATAAGGTAAATTATGATTTGTGAGAACTGTAGAACTATGATTTGTCAAAACTGTAGAAGATGATGAGAAGGGATAGTGGGGGGGGGGGGGACCAGTCAGAAATCTTCCCTGATGCCCAAATCCAAGTCTTTAGGACACAGAGACACTGAGTCCAGGCCCAGCCACACTTCAAACTCTAGGGGTCCCCAATAGAAGGAGTGGGAACAGAGCTAAGTCCCAATTCAAACCCATAGCAGCTCCCAGGCCTCAGTGCTCCAGAAGGGTGGGGACAGAGGGGGGCAGTGGGGCCCAAGTCAGTGACTTACACTGTACGCATTGATAATCAGTTGGATAATATTTTTGGAGTCTCCATGCAGAATCTCCACAGTGGTGCCAGGTATCAGGGCTGTAAAATTCTTGAAAAACAAAACAAAGAAAAGTAAGACCATTTTGCCTTCTGGGCTGGCTAATTTGATGTCACCTTGACACAAGCTAGAGTCATGAGAGAGGAGGGAACCCCAGCTGAGAAAATGCCTCCATAAGACTGGACTGTAGGCAACCTGTAGGGCATTTTCTTAAATAGTGATTGATGGGAGAGGGCCAGCTGATTATGGGTGGTTCCATCCCTGGGCTGGTGGTCCTGGGTTCTATAAGAAAGCAGGCTGAGCAAGCCATGGGAAGCAACCCAGTGAGCAGCGCCCCTCCATGGCCTCTGCATCAGCTCTAGCCTCCAGGTTCCTGCCATTTGAGTTCCCGTCCTGACTTCCTTCTGTGATAGACTACGGATGTGAAAGCGTAACCCACAAAAACCCTTTCCTCCACAACTTGCTTTCAGTCACGGTGTTTCACCACAGCAATAGTAACCCTAACAAGACACCCCCCATCCTATCAGAGTCAACAGTGCACTGTGGACAAGAGTAAGGGCCAGACTGGGCGCTCTGGCACTCTCCCACAGCACATGCTGGAGAAGGTGCCGTGGGAGAGGCAAGAAAACGTGGCGTGAGTACACTCAGTAGGCTGTGGAGGGGAGCGAAGGGCTGACAGGGAGTGAGCCGTTCATCTGGGAACTCCTGATTCTTTCATCCTCACGGCTGGTAATCCCAGGCTCATTTTCAGATGACTCTGCCTGTTTTACAGGAGCACAGAGGGCCACTTCCCCAAGTGTCTGAGGGACACCCTATCTTCTCAGTAGGTGCTAAGATACGAAGGGTGTCCTTCTAAGGATCTTTTGATACCCGTGTGTAGGTCCTGGGACAAAGTCCTTTGCTCAACACAACTCCTAAGTGCTGTGCTAACAACAAGACAGAGACCCCATCGTTCTCAGGCTGTACAGGTTTCCCCATTGTGGGGAAGGAAACTGAAGCCAAGCAGGATTTTCTTTCCTTGTGAAACAAAGCCCAATACAGCTCCTGCAACCAATCCTTCTAAAATGTTGTTTGGAGTAGACAACCTTTAACCCATGCACCAAACAAAATGTGTCTTCCCATTTCATCGTCTAAAATAGACTCAGGCTCAAACAAGGTCGAGAATTCAAGAAGACATAGTAGCATTTTCATGACTGATAAGGCAGGAGCCTTTGAGACACAATCGAACAAAAGTTCTTTGGGGAATAATTAAGGGATTCCCGACAACATTCCCCTTACAATATACAGGGCATCGGGGTGAGCTGGGTTTATACTTAGCTCACATGAGCTCTTGCACAGCCAAAGAGGTTTTGTGTGTGTGCACACGTGCACACATGCACACCCATGCCTGAGAGCATCCATGTAGGGGCCAGAGATTAGATTAAGTGTCCTCCTTTATTACTCTTCAAGGAGCTTTTGGGTGCAACGTGCAGCTTGCTGTGACTGCCGGAAGGGTTGCCCAGGTGACACCTCGGGAAGAGACTTGTTGGCTTGAACAAGCCTGTTGCTCTCTGCTCTCGGTCCCTGACTGTTTTTTGGGAGAGTCACTGTCCCGGGCCACTCCTGGCCTCCCACCCTCTGCAGGAAGGCATACAGCTGGAATACCAAATTAGCCATGCAGGCTGCCTAACGACTCGGTTTCCTTTGTACAGAATTTCATTTCATGTTTTCCTTCTCGACTGGACTAGGCCCCTGTGACTCATCCGTCTTCTGAAAATGACAGCTCAGACTATTTTCTAGGTACTTCTCTGAATTAAATTAGATAACATAGTTTACACTCCTGGTGAAGACATTCATGGACAGGTGAACATTCTAGAGTCCCTTTAGTCTCATTATCTCCAAGCACAGCTAGAAAGGACTAGAGTGTCCTCCTCCTTTGACCCTGCCCACTCCCACTCTGGTCTCCAACCGGCTTTAGGTCAGAATGAGTCCCAGACCAGGCCACCAGGCCCCTCCCACCCTCAGGAGTACCTTGTAGAGCATGTAGTGATTCTTCGTCACTGCAAAGATGAGGTTAATGTTGTTCTCCGCCAGCTTCTCCCCAAGCAAGGCAAGCGACGGATAGTCCTAACGCCAAGGCAAAAGAGTCAAGACCACAACAGTTCCAACCGGTTGTGACACCTGTATGTGATCTGTGGGCATGCAGAACTTCTCCCTGAAAGCATCTTTCCCTTGGGTGCCCATCGGGCCCAGTTACCAAGCCATCAGTGACTCCTGAACTAAGAGGTTACAGGAAGTGATGCTCATAAAAAGGCTCCTCTGACGCTCACTCCCAAAGTGTGAGCGTGAGGACTGGAGCATCTCTAAGGTATGATCTGTATCCCGCTTCATCCTTTCAGGAGTGATGGGGACCATTACAGCTCCAGGAAAATCAGCCCCACCTCCCACCATCTGCAGCTGGCACCTATTAACTTGCCTCCCTTCCTATGGCTATTTCTTGCCTTGTTTTCCTTTTCCTGTGCCCAACAGTCAGGCCACCAATGCATGTAGGTCCTGCTCATGGCTCAGAACAGAGAGCGAAGACCACTGCTCTCTGGAATCGGGCAGTGATGCTGGGGAGCGGGGAAGGAGTAGGGGATCCAAGTGAGGAGAAAGGAAGGACAAGAGGCAGTTTAACGAGGTCCTTGAGGATTTTAAGAGCTAGTGGTGGGTACAGGGGTCACCACTGGGTGAGGTCCTATAGTTACAGGCTCTTTCTCCAAACTCTCTCACTCCTCGATAACATGGAAAGCTTGGAGGGTCACCTTCTGAAGCTGGAGAAGATGGGCTTGTTCTGGAAAGAAAATTGGGAAGAACTCCTCTCTAGCCAGATATCAAAATGGATTTGAAGAAAAAGGTATATATGCTTCTTGAAAAGCCTGCATAATGAATGTGGCAAGATCTCAGTAATTGCTGGGGCTGGGTGTCCTCTAACTTCTATCCTAGCTGAGACCTCTTCAGGAAAGCAGGCTCCACCTTGCCTTCAGACCACCCTCTCCATGGGAACCACTTGGCTCCCAGGTCACCTCTTCCTCCAGTGAAATAGCTCCTGTTAGGTACTCAATGGTGCAAACAAAGACAACCAGCTACAGAAGTCCCTGATGAGAATGAGTTAACATGGAGGTTTTAAAACCTAGTCAGAAAAGACAAAATAATGAATAGAACTGGACTGCCAGGATGGAGCAGAACATCAGCGAGCCCCAAGGGCCAAAGAAACTTTCAGGGAAAGGGTGGGCCATGAGATTACAAGGAGAGGTAAGGGGAGCCCTCCCAGTCCTCACCATCTGGTTGGATGCCGTGTATTCATTGGCTTCATTCAGGTGACACTGGCCATCGTGTGGTTGAACCAGGCCGCCTAGTTTTCCATCCAGGGCGATGTGGGGCACGTCATCCGTTGTGAACACCAGCAAGTGCAGTGCATCTTTTCGCCAACCGATCTTCTCCTGAAAGACAGGAGATGGAGGGTGCTATAGCCTTCCTGTACAAACCTGCCCAGTTTGAGAAGTCTCCAAGCTCGGCCCACATAGGCCCATGGCACCTAGACACCCATTCCAGCATCATCCTCTTCCCTCTGACTTCATCCGAAGGCTACATCTCTGGAAGATTTCCTGTCAGGCTCCAGAATAAGTTTGTCCCCACTCCAATGCCTTCCTCACACACACATTGGCTAAGACTGTATAAGATGATGGTTCAACACTTCAGGTCCTGTTAGATAAGAGTGAAGCACCGAATCGTCAAGAGATGGCTCTGCCTGTTGAGGATCTGGTAAGAACCGCCATCTGTCCTGGTAGGTGTGAACTCTCCAGTCTTTCCTGAAATCACTTCAATGCCCAAAGTGCATCCGAAGAGCTATTTCTCCCTTACTGTTTCACCACAGGGGATTATCTAGTCTGCAGACTGAGGCTCAGCTAAACATAGTGCATGGCAAGGGGAGGGCTCCATACTGCTCATATATGGCCACCATAGCCACAACATTACACAAAAAGACTCAGGAATTATCACCAGGAACTGATGGTCACCCTTTTACTACTGGTGAAAGGGCATCCCAAAATGTATTGGTGACTATAGGGAGGATTTACACTCTGCCAAGAGTTAGCTATGCTACACATTAGATATGGAACTCATGGAGGTGGGATTCATTGACCTCAAAGGTGAAAAGCAATTGTCTTTCAATGGTAAATGAGGGGCTGGGTACCACCCTCTCTCACCCATCATCATCTGAACAGCTATGATGCTGTCTTACTCCCTTCAAAAGCAGCATGGGCACAGAAAAACATATCACAAGATCAAACAAAACAAGGAAGAGAAGAGGAAGAGAGATTCAACAGAGAGCCAGAGGAGATGGAAGGCCTGGAGATCTGTGGTGGACAAGAGCGGTCACCTACTGAGCAGTCAGTTTTGTAGCCAGGGAACTTTTGTCCAACAAGCAGCTACTCATCTCCTGTTGTGTGCTAGATCCCTTGGAAGGTCCCTGATCTACAAAGGCTTATTCTGGCTCTTTAAGATACTCTGTTTAGATGAAAACAGCAGCTTCAACTTACAGCTTCAACTTACTATGAGGGTATTAATGAAGGCAAACACTAGGTTAATGCAACCTGGGGAGGGGAGGAGGAGGAGGAAGACAAGAGGATGACTATGATGATGATAAGGAGAAGGACAGGATGATGATGATGATGATGATGATGATGATGATGATGATGGGGAGGAGGAGGAGGAGAGGATGATGATGATGGGGAGGAGGAAGACAAGATGACTATGATGATGATAAGGAGAAGGACAAGAGGATGATGATGATGATGATGTGGAGGAGGACAAGAGGGTGAGGATGATGATGATGGAAAAGAGGAAGACAAGAGGAGGAGGAGGAGGAGGGCTGAGGTGGAGAAAGGCCTTCCCAATGCAGATGAAACCCAAGCTTCTCTGGAAGGATGAGGGAGAACCCTTCAAGGAAATGGAAAGAAGAGATAGGGAGGGAGGTAGCAGAAAGGGAAACAGGCGTTCTAGGCGTTGGCAGAGAGACAGGAAAAGAGCACAGCAGAGAGACCCCCCCCCCATGCTGGGAAGCTGGAGCCCCTCACAGCTCTACCAGGACAAGCTAATCGTGGGATAGGAGCGGGGATGAGGCTTTTCTTGGTGGGACAGGAAGAAGCCATAAAGAAGCTGCCAGGATTCTGCGAGGTTCTGATTCCTGCTCTGCTGGTTTTCACCTTCTAAATGTGTATGGATACACTTAAAAAGAGTGAATACCACGCTACATAAATTATCCCTCAATAAGCCAGACTTTGAAAAGAACCACCAACGCTAAGAAATATTTATCTGTCAACTCAGTCATTCTATTTTACGAGACTCTACCCATAAAAGTACCATGAAGTTATGCATAACCAGAAAGACACAGATATCCTAGGGTATGGGGATAGGGAGTAAGCTGATAGTCCCTCCCTCCACGCTAGAAATTATGTTCCTAAAAAGTCTGAAATTATGTGCAGACAGTGACAGTGGAAACAAAGAAGCAGATATTTGTGGTGGGATTATAAACTGTGTAAGAAACATAGAATTCTATTTTAAAAGAACAGGAGATATTGAAAAAAAAAAAGCCATAATGTGTTTGGAGTTGGATTATGGGTCATCTTTTCTTCTTCTTCCCATTATTTTTCAAACTATAAGCACTATGTTTGCAAGACTGATCTTTGAATGCTGTTATTTGCTTGTTCTGGCTCCTTTTTTTTCTGACAGCTTCTCTGTGGAGACAGAGACAGATGAGGGGGTTAGGTTAGCAAGGAGACAGACAACGCAAAACTTGAATGCTTTAAGATGGGCATTTTGACAACTTCTGCTTCTTCTAGTTACCTGTGTAACCCTGACCAATTTATTTGTCACCTCAAAAGCTTTTTTTCCTTGTCTGTGTAACAGGCAGGATACTTCCCTTTTATTGAATATATCCACGATTCCATTAGCCCTTGCTATAACCCCTGTGAAGCTGGCCAGACGTCATCATCCCATAGTTGAGCAAATGAATAAACTGACCAGTTCACTCTACCATCAAAGAAGACTGAGATGGCCCGTGTCTCACCCACCAAGCTAAATCACCCAATCATACAGGGAGAGGAAGCTGTGTGCACACAGTGAAGGAGATAACTCAGAAAAGAGCCCAGTATACCGCAGTGTTTAATCTATGACTGCTAGATCCAAAACTCAACGCTTGCTGGAAGGAAAGCATCTGGAGTAGGCACCGCTTCACGAATAACAATAAGTCTATTTCCTCTTCTATGCGCTCCTGATCACTAACGGTGTCAACAGCCTTGGCCCAGAGGTCAGGTCACAGGAATGGGTCAGAACACAGATGACTTACCCACCCAGGCTGTCAGCTTGCAGATTTCACATGATGACTGAGGAGTATTTCTATTCGAAATAAATTGCCTGCTGTCTGGTTGCCCATAGGGTTGTTTTATAAAGACTTTTATAAAGAATTATGATTTATATTCCATATTTAAGACAAGGAACAATGCTGGGCAGGGGAATTTTACTCCTCATTATAAAGGAAGTCACTTAACTATGATACAGAGCATCCAAGTGAGCCGAAGTCCAATATCTTTGGAAGAGACAAATCTAAGTCCAAGTCTCCACTTTACTCCAACTGAGGAGCCCTGTGGGAGTCCCTCATTTCTCTCAGCCTTTGGAAAATGGAACTGAGCCTGCTTGGCATGGCTGTTGCTGAGTCTTTCTATACAGTTATGTGCTTGGCACATAAAGAAAACTAATGAGACTCAAAATTACTATTCAAGGGACAGGATTAACCAGTTTACATTCCTCCTCTTTTACTACTACTTGGTAATAAGGCCACATAACTGTTACAGACACTATGATTTCATCATAGCAAGTGGTTAAAAAATCCTGCGTCAATTAAGAATCTGCTACGAGCATGTTAAAATGAGCAAAGTTAAATTGGTTGTGTGGCACACACCTGTCATCCCAGCACTTAGGGTGCTGAGGCAGGATCATGAGTCTCAGGCCAGCCTGGGCTAAGTGAATGTGAGATCATTCTGAACTACATGGTGAGACTCTGCATAGTAGTTTAAGACAGAAATGTGGCCAGAGGCTCGGGTATTTGAACACTGGGTCCCTATTTGGTGGTACTGTTTGGAGAGGTTCTAGAACTCTGAGGAGGTGCAGCCTTCCTAGAAGAAGTACATTACAGGGGGAAGGCTTTGAGGGTGTTTAAAGCTTCTCCCCACTTTCAGGTCCCTCTCAGCTTCCTGGGTGACAAGATGTGAACACCCAGCTTCCTGTTTTGGCTGCCTGCTGCCATGCCTCCCTGGCCACAACAGACTGTCTCTCTCTCTCTGGAACCGTCAGCCAGCCAATGTCAACTCTTCTATAGGTTGCCTTTAGTCATGGTGTTTTATCACAGAGACAGAAAAGTAACCAATACATCTGGTTCACAATGCTGACGAAAATCTGTAGAAACCAGACTCCTCACAAAACTGATGTTGGAATTATAAAACGTTACAGATAATTTGGAAAAACACTGGTAAGTTTCTTAACAAATTAAATATGATAAGACCAGCTAACCCACTCCAGGTATTAACCCAAAAGAAATAGAAGCCTATGTCCATTTTAAAAAAAAAAGATAAGAACGCTGACATCCACAGAGCTTTCTGGGAATAGACAAAAACTAGAAATAACCCAAATCCATCAGCAGGTGAATAAAAAGATAGATAACTGTGCAACACTAGGCCACGAAGGGAACAAGTAAATATATTTACCAGCGAGGAGGAATCTCAGAATAATGGTACAGAGTCTAACAGGCCAGGCTAAAAAGAGTAATGTACAGTATATATAAAATTTTAGCAAATAGATCTTATGTGCAGTGACAGCTGATTTGTGGTTGCCTAGGGGAGAGTCAGGAAAGAGAAATGACAGGGACACAAACTCACAGGTACAAATGACATGTCCATTAGCTTACTGACTGTGCTGGGGGCCATGCCTGCCAAAGCACCCACGTGGAGGGCAGAGGAGAATCCGTGGGAGTCGGTTCTCTCCTTCCACCATGTAAGTGAGACCTCGGATCAAACTCAGGCTGCCAGGCTTGGTGACAAATTCCTTTACTGGCTGAGCTACCTCACCAGCCTGATATTATCTTAGCTTTGACGATGGCTTCTCGAGTATATATATGCATGCCTTTTTTTTTTTTTCAAATGGGGCCAGGTATGGTGGAACATACGTGTAATCCTAGCACTCAGGAGGCTGGGGCAGGAGGGTTCCAAGTTTGAAGTCAGTCTGGGGTACCTGTATGAGACTGTTTCAAAAACAAGATAAAAAGTGTGCTAGACTATATACTTTCGATGTATGGTTTATGTATGTTAACTATACTTCAACACACTTATATGAAAATATATAATGTAAAACAAAAAGTATTTTAAAGATAGATATTTTTAAAGAAGGCTTGTTTTGCTCAGAGTGTAGTTTACATACACCGCATTCCAAGGACATGCCAATGGCCGGGCGTGGACTAGGAACGTCACACATCAACACTTTTCCTTGGCGTCAACGGCATGCTTGAAGCTAGGTGCTGGTAGATCTGGGTCCAGCCCCACATCTGTTTCATCTTACCCGTGAGACCTTGAGCGAGGTACTGAATTTTTGACAACATCAGCTTGCTCATCTATAAAGGAAAGATGATAACTACTGATAAAACACAAGCTGTTGAAAGGATTAAACAAAATGACACAGGGCACCCAGCCGTGTACCTGCAAAATGTGGTAAATAGGCAGTAATTGGTACCCATTGCCAGCCACCACTATTTCCACGGAGCCAAAAACTCCCACCTATGTTTCTAACTCAGAAGTCCACCCCCGCCTCTTCAGGAATAGAGCACGGCACGTGATGTTTATCTCCTTTTTGCTTATTTACATTTCCTAATTTTTATGTTGAATGTTTTCTTTATTAAAAAGATTGTCTAAAGGGTCTGCCTTGTAGCTAAACCTTTCTGTATGTCTGAGTAAAATCAACATGTAAACAAAACTGATGTCATTAAACAGATCGAGGTCAGCCCTCGGATGAAAATGTCAAGGGTGGGCGGAGCGGAAGCGCACTGGACTCTGGCAAGAAACCCGGCCCCTGGCCAGGACTGCGGTTCGCTTGGCTTCTGTTAGTTAGATCGGTATCTAATTCACGGCCGGCCCTCTTTCAATTTTCAACCTCTCAGTCCACATTCAATTTAGGTGACCTCTTTTGTCACTGAGAGACAAGCAACGGGACTCCTCCTCACCTGTCTCTACAATGTGCCGCAGCTCCAGAAGGATGGTGTTCAGCCAGGATCCTCTTCTCCATCCTAAACCTCAAGCTTCCTGCCCTCTGCTCTGATCTCACTGTCCCCAAGGAAGGCGGCCTCCTCCCTCCTTGAGAAAACACAGCCCCGTAAATCCCACCCTCTCTGGAAAATGTCCCATCAGTCAGTCCTTCCCTAGTTCCTTCCCACGTGCTTAAAAATATACTCATAGCCCAGTGATCATAACCCTTCCGTGACCCCCACTTCTCCACTGGCCTCTCATGCCTCATCTCTCTTAAATATTGCCTCTGTTTCCTCACTCAGTTCCCCATAATCTGACCTCTCTCAGCCGTCCAGAAAAAGGAGAAGTAGGGATTGAGAGTGGGGGACCAGCCCTTCCCAGTCTAAGAAAATAAACAAGAGCTGGCTACTCCCCAAGGCGCAGAGACAGACTTGCTGGCTTATTCATCTCCAACAGCTGGCCCCAGAGAGCCTGAGGCCTGGGAGAAAAGACTGGGGAGCAGGGGGCTTGGTTTCTGTATTTTGAGGACACAGGTCTCTAGCCTGTGGGGCAATCAGGTTTCTTGAGGACGGAAGGAGTCACTCAGTGGCTACAATGTCTGACAAAGGAAAGTGGTCCCTCAAACAACAAAGAATAGCTTCTACCCTCCTGTTCCTAGCTCTCCTCAGGGAAACCCCCCTCCCAGCCCCCAAGAGTATAGTAGTTGCACAGGCAACCAGTGGGAGGGATGGAGAGATTTGCTAGACACCAGCTCAAAGCAAGCTGTGCTTCCCAAATAAAACTAGTATGTTTGGGAGAGGTCATGGTCAGGGTGGCCAGTCAGAGCTTAGAGGGTGTGCTGATGAGATCTGTAGAAGACTGGTTCAAGTCAGCTAGTGTAAGTCCAAACCCCCAGGGAGTGACCGCATAGAGAAGTCACTTAGAGGCTAGGGATGTCACTCAGTGGCAGAGCACCAGCCTAGCACACATGTGGCCCTGGGTTCAATCCAAAGTACTGAAGAGGGGTGGGGAGAAAGGAAGGAGGGGAGGAAGAGGGAAGGGAACTGGGGGAGAAAAACAGTCTCTTTCTTTTTGGGGGGGGGTGTTTTTTAGAGACAGGGTCTCAGTATGTAACCCTGGCTGTCCTAGAACTCACTCTGTAGACCAGGCTGGCTTCGAACTCACAGAGATCCGCCTGCATCTGCCTCCTGAGTGCTGGGATTAAAGGTGTGTGCCACTACACTTGAGCAAAACAGTGTCTATGGGCTGGGGAAATAGTTCAGTGGTAGGGCACATGCCTAATAGGCACCAGGCCCTGGGTTCAATTCCAGGTACAAAACAAACAAATACAACAGCTAAGACAGCATATGCCCAAGGCTCTCCAGGCCCATATTGTAGTAAGTTATTTACATACAGAGACCACACAGAGCACGGCAAGTCAGAGGGGGGATACTCAAGGATGTGCATTTACTGAAACACATAAAGAACCCCAGTGAGTCGGCCGGCCTCTCTCCGCTGTAGGAATCTTTTCTCTGGCATTTGCCAGTGGGCTCAGAGCCCACACCCACTCGCTGCCTCATCAGGCAGCTGCTCGGGCACCGAGCAGCAATCCTTGTTAGAAATTCTTCCCTATCAGACACCCTGGGACTGCAAGCGGCTTCCCCGTGGCTACTCATGCGTCCTCTCCTGCTAGAAGGACTCTTCCCCCTCTCTATGATAGGTGAAGTCAGTTAACACACTTGTCACAGTATCTCCCCTCAGAGGACACTGTCTCCAGGTTCAGCACCATCCACCCACCCGTCTCTGCTCACTATCCACATTTTAAAAAAAGAATTTTTATTTTACATGTATGTGTATTGGCCTGAAGGTATGCCTGTGTACCTCATGCATGCAGTACCTGCATAGGTCAGAAGAGGGAGTCAGATCCCCTGGAACTAGAGTTACAGACAGCTGTGAGCTTCCATGTGGGCCAGGAGCTGAACCTGGGTCCTCTCCAAGGGCAGGAAGCTTTTAACCCCGGGCCATCTCTGTAGCCCCTCTATACATTTGAAACACCAGAGGCAGTCAGTCCACTGGATGTGTTATGACCCACCCAGAGGAAAGAAAGGCTAGGACGGAGGCCTGCAGACCTCTGATTGGGCCCTGAGTACATGGCCTATGTCAGATGCATCTTCCAATGGGCTTACAGTAAACCCAAGGCTCCCCAGACCCATTCTGTAATACTTCTCTACATATAAGGACCACACAGACAGAGCATGGCAAGTCAGAGGAGCAGACTCAAGGAAGTCCTGTGGAGAATTTGGAGAGGGACTGGGAATCTGAGAGAAGGCCACGTGCCTCCTGTCTTAGGAAGCAGGTGGGGGTGCCTGCCTCTGTGATGATATATTGTGTACCCTAATAAACTTGCTGAAAGATCAGAGAAGCAGAGCAAGCCATAGCCAACCTCACCTCGCCAACTCCTCAGCCAATCCCATTTCCTCAGCCTGAAAGCCTCCGAGTCCTCACCCAAAAGGTTCTCAGCTGAACTGCCATAGTTCCTGTCTCCTCACGTATATTATATACCTTTCTCTGCCCAGCCATCACTTCCTGGGATTAAAGGTTTGTGTGTTTCCCAGTACTGGGATTAAAGGTGTGTGTCACCACTGCCTGGCTCTGTTTCCAGTGTGGCCTTGAACTCACAGAGATCCAGAAGGATCTCTGCCTCCCGAGTGATGAGATTAAGGGTGTGTGCCACCACTGCCTGACCTCTACATCTAATCTAGTGGCTGCCTCTGTCCTCTGATCCTCAGGCAAGTTTATTAGGGTACACAATATATCACCACATACCTCTATGTTGGTTAGCTCACTGCCCTGGCTCACTCGTGCAGACACAACACAACACTCTCTATGGAAAGGTGCTCAAACGTGGTCCCAGAACAGAGAGGCCCATCAGCTTCAGTGAGGACAGAATTACCCAGCTTTCCGATCTCAAGATCATTCCTCCAACCATGAAGAGGTCCTTAAGCTGGAAGTCAACACTGCCCCATAGCCCTAGCTATCACTTTAGAATCATGATCCCCAAACTTCCCCTCTGCTAAAAAAAAGATCCTTTCTGCAAATGGCAGTGTCTGACCATGGCTAGGAACAGAATCGGTGGGTCTGAGGCATCTTCAAACCTGGGGCAAGTAAGGAAGAACTCAAAGCATCCCCCATTTTACAGACAGGGAAGCTGGGGACCAGCTCCATCAGTTTGCTGACCTTAGGACCACCCAGTGGAAATCCCAAGCACTGTCAGTCACAGGTCAACTGTGTCTGATAAAAAGGAAAGTCACAGAGTGCAGCCATCTTAGTTGCCCCCACAGGATTGTGGGTAATCATGATGGTGCCTTAGGCCAGGACTGTGCTCTCTTTGGAAGCTCAACCCTCCCACTTCTCTGTGCTTGTGTGATTTCAAAGACAGCACAGGCTCCAATGTCAAGTTTAAGTACATTTGAGGCATGTACAAGGATCCATCCGTCGGCTCCGGCTCTAACATTTCTACCTATGAAAAATTTTTTTAAATAAATTTATTATGTATACAATGTACTGCATGTATCCCTGCACACCAGAAGAGGGCACCAGATCTCATTATAGATGGTTGTGAGCCACCATGTGGTTGCTGGGAATTGAACTCGGGACCTCTGGAAGAGCAGTCAGTGCTCTTAACCTCTCAGCCATCTCTCCAGCCCCTACCTATGGAAATTTAGGGACCTTATTCAATTTTATTAGGCTTGTCACCGTGGGAGACAGTACAACCACTTCAAAGGAAAGAGTGAAATAAACCGGTGGAACTTGGTGCAGCCTGGGGCAAGTTAAAAGGCCCAAGTCAGCCTTTGGGGGAGGAAGGCTGTCATTCACCCTTGGGTCCTAAGAGACCCGTTTGTCCAGCTGCACCTCAGACACTTGTTCTCGAAGTGTCTTCCAAGTACAGTTAAGTTCACAGAGGCAGATCTGAGGCCACCTCAGCCTTGAACCCCTCACGGCACCTCCTGGGCACACAGTAAGTACTCAACAAACTTCCAGATTATCAACAGAACACTGTATATTTCCAGAAGGGGCTGAGAGGAAGAGGGAACAGGTGCTGGGGAGGAGGGAGGGAGGGAGGGAGGAAAGAGAGGGGGTTGACCTGTTTGGACAGGGACAGATTCCACAGCAGATCCAAACTTGAGGACCAAAGAGTCTTAATTCCAACATGGCCCACGGGGAAATCAAGCTTTCATTATGGGATCGGCTTCCCGAATGACCAACCACACTGACATTCGGGCTTGTTTCCATCACTCTGTAGCAATAAACATGTTCTCCTTAGGAGTTTGTTTTTCCTGCTTCTAACCATGCTTTGCAATGAAATATACTTGAGGAAAAAAATCTGCTCTGTGGTTACATTTCATGAGGCCGCAGTGTAGAATTTCTTTCCTTGGGGAAAGGAGCTGCCTGTGACTCAGGGTCTAAACATTCACCTCAAGTCCAAATCCCCCCCCCAAAGAGCACAGCAGGGTGTCTCTGGTGCCGGGTGGGAACAGGATCGAAGCTGGGCTGAAGGCACTGTAGAATGTAGAATGTTGAGCCCCACAGATTTTTCCATTTGGGGGATCAAGGATACAGCTCAGTGGTAGCTCCCTTGCCTGAGCAATCAAGACCCTTGGTTTGATTTCCAGCACTACATAAAATAAATGAATAAAGCGTTTGTTTTTGTAGAAGAAATATCAATAGGCAAATATCAATGATAGATAAATAGCAATAATTTCATATGGGTCAGTGGAATGCTTATATATAGGACGTTTAATTTACCCTCAATTAGATTCCCCAACTCAAATAAAATAATAGCTAGGCATGGTGGTACATGCCTTTAATGCCAGTGCTTGGGCTGTGAGTTAAGAGATCAGCCTGATCTACACAGTGAGGTCCAGGCCAGCCTGGTCTACATAGTGAGTTCCAGGCC
>CABHPQ010001868.1:13087-43910 GCA_902168405.1 Peromyscus aztecus
TACATCCTCAGCAGTGGTCAGATGGCTGATTGGGAGTTTAAAGATTTTATTTGTGCTTGGCATGGTGATACATCTTGTGACCTTAGCACTTAGCAAGGCAAATGAAGGGAGATGGAGGATGTTCAAGTCTAGAGTCAACTAGAGGGTAAACTCCAAGCAGCCAGGACTACATAGGAGACCCTGTCTCAAAAATACAATCAGCTTTAATTTAAAAATCCTCCAAGACTTTATTCACAAGAGCAATAAAAACTACTTAAGATTAGGAATAAATTTAACTTAAAATTCCAAACTTATGCTAATAAACTCTAAAACTTTCTCAGGGTGCTTTGTCTTGAGTTGCTATGACCGCCACAGGTCACCAGCAATTGGGATGCCTGAAACAATAAAAAGGTATTCTGTCTCATTTCAGAACCCGAGAGTCCTGAGGGAAGGAAGGGGTTTGTTGATTGGCATCTCTTGGCAGCTCTAAGGGCAGCAATCTCTACACCACTCCACCTGTTTCCCATAGTTCAGTCAATTCCCAGAATCCCTCGGCAGTGTGGGCAGCTGTCTTACTTGGATGCCTTCTCTGCACCCCTGTGTCCTTTTCTGTCTCCCATTGGATTTAGGGACCACAATAATCCTGTATAATCTAATCTCTGGGTGTCTTAAATTTCTATGGAAAGACCTCGTTCCCAAATAAAATTCCATGCTAGGATTTCAGGGAAATGTTTATTTTGCAGGGATAACACATAACTTCCTGAGCACTTGATAACCTGAGAAAAGAAAATGACTGTATTCCTGAACGGGAGGGTTTACTATTTTAGATAAACCATTTTGCAATTGCTAAAAGAATGATACTAAAAGAATAATAAAAGTCAGATCAAGGGCTGGAGAGATGGCTCAGTGGCTAAGGACACTGGCTGCTCTTCCAGAGGACCCAGGTTCAATTCCCAGCACCCACATGGCAGCTCACCACTGTCTGTAACTCCAGCTCCAGGAATTCTGGCATGTTTACACATATACACATGCAGGCAAAACACCAATGCATATAAAAAGAAAATCAGATCAAGATTGCTGTGACTTGAAAGGTACCTGCACAGGCTCATACGTTTGAACAAGTGACCTCTAGATGGTGGCACTGTTTGGGAAGGTTGTGGGACTTTGGGGACTTAAGCACTGCTGGTAGAGTTAGGTCACTGGGGGCCAGCCTTTGAAACCTTCAGCCAGTCCCCTCTGTCTGTGTCCTGCTTCCCATGATATAAGGAGCTGCCTATGGCTCCTCACCTCCATAGGTAGGGAAGGAGCATGGCGAAGTAGAAACTAATTTAAAAAAAAAAAAGATAAAAAATTCATTTATACTAAGTCACATCAAAAAGTTCATTCTATGATTATATTCCAGGGTTTTTATATAAAAGACTAAATTATACTCTGTTCATTAGAAACATTCTGGAAGCAAAGACGTGGATAATTTTAGAGAACCACAAGAGGCCAGCATGAAAACGCCCGTCATAGCATATTAGTACAGCACATGGACATTCTGGTGCGAAGAGACTTTGCCTAGTCAGAGTGTTGGTTTCAGTAGTAAGAACTAAGAATTCTAAATTAATATGGACATAGTACTATAACTTTAGAATGTATAAAGTTGATGGGTGTGGTGGCATACGCATTTGATCCCGGCACTCAGTGGGCAGAGTCAGGAAGATCTCTGAGAATCAGAAGCCAGCCTGGTCAACAGAGTGAGTTTCAGGCCAGTCAGCGGCTACATAGTGAGACTCTATCTCTAAATGAATAAATAGGGACTGGAGAGATGACTCAGCCGTTAAGAGCACTGGCTACTCTTGCAGAGGACCCGGGTTCAATTCCCAGCACCCACAAGGCAGCTACCAACCATCTCTAACTCTGGTCCCAAAGGATCCAGTGTCCTCTTCTGGAGTTCAGTGGCACTGTATGTACATGCTACACGGACATACATTAGGGGGAAACACCCATACACATAAAATAAAAATAAGCTAAAATCTCAAAAAATTGTAAGTAAAGTAAAATTCATTAAGTCAAAATGAACTAAGTCAAAGGGAATAGTGAACAAATCAATCTGCAGTCTTTTTTGTTTTGTTTTTGTTTTTCAAAACAGGGTTTCTCTGTGTAGTGCTGGCTGTCCTGGAACTCGCTTTGTAGACCAGGCTGGCCTTGAATACACAAAGATTTGCCTGCCTCTGCCTCCTGAGTGCTGGGATTAAAAGCATGTGCCATCACTGCCCAGCCAGATCTATAATCTTTTTTTTTTTTCAGATCTACAATCTTAGTTGGAAGTTTTAATGTATATCTTTCAGCAATTATTAAAAGGAAGGCAAAAAAGTCAAACACTAATAACTAACTTGACTTGGTGGGTGTTTATGGAACACCATAGCCAAAGCGAAAAGTACTGAGAAGGAAACCTATGAC
This sequence comes from Peromyscus aztecus, assembly GCA_902168405.1. NCBI lineage: Eukaryota > Metazoa > Chordata > Mammalia > Rodentia > Cricetidae > Peromyscus > Peromyscus aztecus. The sequence goes on from CABHPQ010001868.1 coordinate 15,512, forward strand.
CTTTATTTACTGAATACATTAGAAAAGTTTTCATCTCATGAAGCTATGAAAACGTTAGCTTCTGCTTCTTCCAGGAAGGTGGTCTGGTCTTGAGTCTTCTTTGCAGCTTGCCTTGTTTACTCTTGAGAGGGGGCGCCTAGTGAATCTGGTCAGTTTCAGGGAATTCCTGAAGTTATTTTGAGTTGTGTACCTTCTGGCTTAAGGAACTTCCCGGCTTACCGAATATTTCAATCTCAGAGGAAACTGATACACAACCAACTCCGAAAGGACCCGAGTTCCCTTCTTGGAAGCCACATGAGCAGCTCATGACTGCCTGTAACTTTAGCCACTTGAGTGCTAGGAACTGAACTCAGATCCTCTTAACCATGGGGACATCTCTCTAGCCCCAACAATTTCTTCCTTTCTGTTTTGTTTTGTTTTGTTTTGAGACAGGGTTTCTCTTTGTAGCTCTGGCTATCTTGGAACTCACTCTGTAGACCAGGCTGGCCTCGAACTCAGAGATTCACCTGCCTCTGTCTCCTAAATACCAGGATTAAAGGCATGTGCCACCATGCCCAACTTTAACAATTTATGTCATTTCGTTTATTTATTTGAAATTTTGTTGGGCTGGAGAGTTAAAAGCCTTGGATGTGAAGTGATCAGGATCCCCAAGACTAAGTTCTCAGCGCAAAAGAGATTTATTTGCCCCAGAGGGACAGAGGGCAGGGAATAAGAGACAAAGACAGGCGATAGAGGATGAAGGAGAAGGGGAAGGGAACAAGAAAGAGAGAGGAAGGATAGAAGGGAGACAGTTGTGGCCATAAAGGTAAAAGGGGAAACTCAGTGTTAGGGTGGGGTGTTTAATTTTTAATTGGGCGTGTTAATTAGGTGAGCCAAAGGGGGCTTTTGATTGCTGGGCTTCAGTACTTTGATTGCTGGACCTTGATAGTCAGCCTCAGGAGGAGGAAGTAGCCAAACAAGGAATAGACCTTGGTGGTGAGCTTTAGGAATGTAACCTAATGGTTTTTAGCAAGGCAGAGGGAATGGAGGAGAAGGCAAGGCCTGGCATGTTTGCCATGCTTGAGCTGGCTAGAGTCCCTTCAGGATGCTCTTTCAGAAGACCTGGGTTTGATTCCCAGAACCCACATGGCAGGTCACAACTGTTTGTGAGTCCAGTTCCATGGGATCCAGTGCCCTCTTCTGGACTTTCTGGGAGTGAGGCAAACACATGGTGCACAGACATACATGCAGGCAAGCATTTTGCACATAAAATAATAAAGTAAATAAATAAGATAACATTTTGTTTTTTATTTTACATGTATGAGTGTTTGCCCACTATGGTGATTTGAATAAGAATGGTCCCCATGGTAACCGAGTGGTGGTGGTGCACGCCTTTAATCCCAGCACTTGGGAGGCTGAGGCAGGCGGATCTCTGTGAGTTCGAAGCCAGCCTGGTCTGCAAAGCGAGATCCAGGACAGCCAGGACTATTACACAGAGAAACCCTGTCTCGAAAAAACCAAAAAAACCAAAAAAAAAAGAAGGGTCTCCATCGTGGGATCATTGTTTTGAATGCTTGGTCTGCAGGGAGTGGCACTATTTGAAAGGATTAGGAGGTGTGGCCTTGTTGGAGGAAGTGTGTCACAGGGGGTGGGAGGTGGGGGGGGGCATTCAGGTTTCAGAACCCTATGATAAGCTCAGAGTCTTCTTTCTGTTGCTGGAGGATCCTGATGTAGAGCTCTCGGCTCCTCCAGCACTACATCTGTCTGTGTGCTACCATACTTCCCTCATGCTTTCTGCCTGCTGATTTCGGACTAAACCTCTGAAACTGTAAGCAAGCCCCCAATTAAATGCTTTCCCTTATAGAAAGTTGCCATGGTTATGGTGTCTCTTCACAGCAATAGAACATTGACTAAGATACCCACAATTTTAAAAGAATGGTCACAAGACATGAATAAGTACTATATAAAGGTTAGTATCCAAATGGCCAGTGTACCTATGAAGTCATGTTGGGCCAGATCTCATGGCACATACCTTTAAGCCCAGCACTTGGTGGGGGGAAGGGGGGCAGAGACAGGCAGATCTTTGTGAGTTTGAAGCCAGCCTGGTCTACAAAGAGAGTTCTAGGCAGCGAGGACTACACAAAAAGACTTCGTTTCAAAAAACAAGATCAAAAACAAAAAAAAAAAAAAAAGAAAAGAAAAGAAAAGAAAAAGAAAAGAAGTCATGTCGTTATTCACCGGGGAAGTTAATCCAAACCACAAGATAACATTGGCTATCCACGAGAAAGTTTGACTTTTAAAAGACTGAAAGTACCAAAGCAGGAAGCACCTGGAGCAATGGAGTCTGTACGATTGGTGTGACTTTGGACAACCGCTTGAGAGTATCTATGAAACCTAAAAGTACAGAGCCACTGAGACTGCTCAGTTGGTAAACACATTTTCAGCCAAGCCTAGTGACCTGAGTTCAAGCCTGGGGAACTCACATGGTAAGAAGAGAGAATGGACTCCAAAAAGTTTTCCTCTGACCCCCACACAAGCACTGGGGCACACAGGCACTGAATAAGTGTATTTGAAAATAAAACAAACAAACAAACAAAACCCAAAAAACATGCCTACTCAAGGACTTGGTGATCTTTTCACTAGTTGTATTGAGCTTCAGCTGACAAAAACCATATATATTATAGTATACAATATGATATACTGCTATATGAACACATTGTTAAGCAATTACAAGTAAGTTAACACATCTTCTACATGACTTAATTATCTGTGCATGTGTTGAGAACATTTAAGATCTATTCTTAACAATTAAAAATGTTTTTCCTTACTCTTGAGAATTTTATACCTGTATAACAACAATATGAACTATCGACTCACACAAAACTGCATGGATGAATCCTTCAGATGTTCGGAAGAGAGGAAAGACATGATAAGACGGCTTAATTTCACTTATATGAAGTTCAAGAGCAGGCTAGATGGGTAAATGTTGATATGAGAAGAATGATAACTCTTGGCTAGCCAGGGAAAGTGGGCTGCTTCCTGGGGTGATGGACATGTTTTAGATGGTCATTCAGATGTAAGGAGCCACAAAGTGGTGTGCTCTCTTTAGAACCGTACGCTTCCCTAAATCACAGTATCTACTTTAGACACAGTTCAAACAGATGTTAAACTGCACAGTCATAAAAATGGAAACGTTTAAATCAATCACATTTTTTTCTAATTGAACTGGCAGAGATTAAAGAAACATTTAGAGCACTCAAGAGCCAGAGGAAGTTTTTCTACAAGTTCAAAGCCAGCCTGCTCTCCATACTGACTTCCAGCTCATCAAGAGCTACATAATTTGACCAGGTCTCAAGACAACAGCAGCAAAATGTGAATAGACATGTAGGGGGAAATAGTTTTGTATATCATCAAGACTAATTCATAATGGTACAAACTCTTTAAGAACAATTTATCAACAAATATGAGAATTAAAATGTGAGGGGTTGGAGAGACAGCTCAGCAGTTAAGAACACATACTGCCCTTTCAGAGGACCAAGTTCAGTTCCCAACACCCACATTGGGAAGTTCACAATGGCCTGTAACTCCAGTTCTACTGAGTCTGGCTCCCTTTTCTGATCTCTGCAGGTACTTTCATGTATGTGGTACATATACATATGCTCAAGCTTACACACATACACATACCTTTTAAAAATCTAACGTATGAAATCTTTGACTTAGCAACTTAACTTTCAGCGTTTTTATCCTAACACAATATTCATACTCAAAGATATATTTAAAAAATACAGTTATAGACTCATTTAAAATATAAAAAGACTAGGGGGGAAATGTTCATTGTAGGCAAATAAAATAGTATTCATGAAACATCTTAGAGCCATTGAAAAGCTTCAGGTACATCTACATATTTTGTCCTATTAAAAACAAGACTATTAACTAACTATGTAAACAAAGGTGGCACACCTCTGGATTCTGGCACCATATGTAACCACTTAGCCATTCTTTGTATCAATTTATTTATAAAGTGAAGTTAATAATATTAGTCCTTCTCATCCATCTCACAAATGAGCATCAAGTGCAAGAAGCCCTTTAAAAATCAAAAAGTCCAGGGCTGGAGAGATGGCTCAGTGGTTAAGAAAGAGCACTGACTGCTCCTCTAAAGGACCTGGGTTCAATTTCCAGCACCCATGGCAGTTCACAATTGTCTATAACTCCAGTTCCAAGGGGTCCGTAGAACCAGGCATGCAAGTGGTGCAGATATCTGGGCATGCAGGCAAAATACTCATATACATAAAACAAAATAAATAAATCTTAAAAAATAAATAAAAGGTTCATCCAGATATGGTGATATACCCTTTTATTCCCAGCCCTTAGGAGACAGAGGCAGGTGGATCTTTGAGTCTACATAGTAAGCTCTAGGCCAGTTATGGCTGCAGAGTAAGCTCCTATCTTAAAACAAAAAAATTTCTATAGAGGTATAACTTATTCACAAAATAGCATTCTTTTACTAATCAAAATATAGCTACTCCTTTTTAATTAATTAATTTTATTTTATGTGCAATAGAGTTTTGCTGTGGGTTTCAGGTCCCCTGGAACTGGAGTTACAGACAATTGTGAGCTGCCATATGGGTGCTGGGAATTGGACCTGGGTCCTTTGGAAGAGCAGTCAGTGCTCTTAACCACTGAGCCATCTCTCCAGGCCCCAAACATAGGTACTTTTAAACCAGATTTACTTTTCCTATCATTCATTTAAACCTATGTTCCTCAAAATGTGAGCAGGAGCTCAGCATGGTTGTGGGTGTCGAGCCGTAATGAAAACTCAAGGTAAGGCAGGCTGGCGGTGTCACCCATAGCCCCGGAGTCCTGAGGATGCTGAAGTGGGAGACTCACTTGAACCCATGATGAGACCAGCCTGGGCATGTGAAAGAGACTGTAACTCAAAAGGAGGAGGCCAGAAGATGGCTCAGCAGGTAACACTCTTGCTGTGTGAGCCTGGGAACCCAAATCTAATTCCCAGAACACAAGAAAAGCTGGAGAGAGAGAGAAATGACTCCACAATGTTGTCTTCTGATGTCCACATGTATACAGTGGCATGCATTATGTCCATGTACCACACACACACACACACACACACACACACACACACACTAGTGTGATTTAAAGAAGGAAGGGAGGGTGAGAATGAAGGAAACGGAGGAGGAGCTGTATTGAACCTAAGTTTTGGATCCCCTACTTCTGATGAAATTATTACTCTTCTCCTCTCCTCCATTTTCCTCCTCTCCCTCCTCCTCCTCCTTCCTTGGCCCCTGGCCCTGCATACATGTGTGCTCCTTCTTGTGGATATATGTGAAGGCTAGAGTCCGGCAATAGGCGTCTTCTGCTAATGCTTCCCACCTTCCCTTTTGAGGAAGGATTTCCCACTGAACCCAGGACTTAGCAGTTTGCTAGGGAACCCACTGTCTTTGTCCTTTAGCAGGGGGGGTGGGGGTGTTGCAGATGCACTCAGTAGCACATGGCTTTCCTGTAGATGCCGGAGACCTAAGCTCTGCTCTTCATGCTGGCAAAGCAAGGATTTTCACCTATGGAACCATCTTCCCAGCCGGCTTGCTTGCTGGCTTTGCTCTCTCCCTTTTTTTTGTTTGTATGTTGCTAAGAATTGAACTCAGGGCTTTGTGCATGCTCAGCGAGTGCTCTAATCATGAACTATACCCCCAACCTCCCTTGTTTCTTTTATTGAGAAGAATCTGGGCTGACTCCCATTCACAGTCACCAGGCTTCGGGCTGGGTTTGATCTGCTTTGGCTTCTGGTTTGCCCTTGCGATGTGAGTCACATAGGATGGTAAGGTAGTCAGTTTGTTCAACCCCAGCAGAAGCCAAGCGAGCTTTCGGTGAAAAGAGCAACGCAATTACCATTTTACAAACACGCACTCAGTCAGCATTAAAGACTGCGGCTGCTGCAAAACACTGTCTCCCAGGCAGCTGCTTTGCCGACTGTCCCCAATTAACTCACCAGAGACTCAAAAATAGAAGGCGGCCTCTGTCTGTTATATAATAAACAGTTCTTTATTTGAAATGACAATATTTACTTTTCCTATAGTGAGTGTGCAGCCTAGTAGGCAGTGGGCAAACAGTAGAAAGACCTGAAGTGGAAACTTGAGAGAGCGGTTTAGCTAGTGGTGTTCACTCCAACTTTCTAGTTCACCAACAGGGAATTGGAGGAACCCCCACATGCTGTTCTCACATCTTGTCTAGTTTCTGTAGGCTCAAAGATGCACGTGACTCGCCGTCACTACGTGTATCTTTCTTGTCTTGGCGAATCTGGAAGCATACAAGACAGATGTAAAGTAATGAGTTATCCAATATGATAACTTTCATTTTTATTTCTCTTTATGCATTTGGGTGTTTTGCCTGGGTGTATGTCTGTGTACCACTTGCAAGCCTGGTGCCCGAGGAATCAGAGGAGGACGTTGGCTCTCCTGGGACTGGAGTTACAGGTGGTTGTGAGCCAGCATGTGGGTGCTGGGAATCGAGCTAAGCACCTTCGTAAGAGCACCCAGGGTTCTCAATCACTGAGCCACCTCGCTGCCCCCGTGGGAGTGCTTTAAACAAAATGAAGAATGTTTTTGTAGAGATTCTTCTAAGATGGGCAGGTATACCCGATCATGGTGGTGTGTCCCTGTAACCCCAGCACAGGCCAGATTGAGCCAGAAGATAATGGGTCAAAGCCAAACTGGACTTTTTAGCAAGACCTTGTCTTAAGGGAAAAAAAAAAAAAAGGCTTATCTATGATAGAACTGCTGTCTAGCATTTGAGAAGCCCTGCATTCTGGGCTCAGTAACATACAAACACATACACACACATAGACACACATGCACACACACATAAATAAAAATAGCAAATAATTTAAAATTCATTTCTAAACATTTATAAGTAACAAAGGGCTACCGTACGCAGTGTAGGTGACATCTAACTTCCTGGAAGATCCTGTCTGCCACTCATTTTGTCATATAGAGCCTTCCAGAGGATCTCTATTTCTTGCATATGTAGAAGCGAAGTCCAACTGAGCTGTGCTCTTCTACAATACTCAGGCACAACAGAGAGATGTGCCCAAGAGAAAAACAAAACAAACAAACAAAAAAACCTTTGGCTTTGCCAGACATGGTCCATCATGTCTTTAATCCCAGCATCTGAGAGGCAGGTGGATATCTCTTCGAGTTCTTCGAGGCCAGCTTGATCTACACAGTGAGTTTCAGAACAGCCGGAGCTACACAGCAAGACCCTGTTTCAAAAAAATAAAAATAAATAAAAATGAAAACCAAAACCAAAACCAAAAAACCCCTCAGGTTTTATGCTCATGTTTAGGAAATGACACTGATACTGCACTGTCCCTTAGACAATGAGACTTGCTTAGATTTTCCTCAGAGACCTTTTGTCTCTTGTGGCTGCTGGTCTGTTGTTAGTTATAGTAACTCATTCAGTAAGAATAGTTATTTATTTTTATTTACCTCTATTGTGGTTCTGAGGCTGCAGGTCAGTGCCTAAGCACGTGCTCGACAAAGGTTCGATCCCAGAGCACACGCCATGCCCCCAGCCCCAGAATAATCATTGATGGAGGACAGTGACTGACTAATGTAACCATTAGCTGCTCAGCTTCTCATTTCTGCAGAAGTATTCCGGAACCCCGTCTTCTCTCTCTCTCTCTCTCTCTCTCTCTCTCTCTCTCTCTCTCTCTCTCTCTCTCTCTCACACACACACACACACACACACACACACACACACACACACACAAAATCAAACCTAATTTTCTTCAAAATGGTGTGAAAAAATTGGGTTAATAAAATTTGGGAAGTTTAGCTTTATTCTCCTTGAGAGGTCTTTTCTTTTATTTTGCTCTGACTATAGGAGAATGATATTTTTTTTCCCCTCAAGATATTGATCCCCAACCAGCTGCATCCAAGTTACCTGCAGTGTTTGCTCAAGTGACAAGTCCAGGACCCTTCTTTAAACATGAGGAACTGGCCACCGGAAGGGTGGGCCCCGGAAGCTGCATTCTCCTCAGTGTCTCATTTGCATACTCAAAGTTCCGGAAGCACTGCCCTAGAAGTAACCTGATTCTTAATTTTGTAGAACTTCCACTAATTTTTTTTTTCGCTCTCCAATAAGTCAAATAAGCAATTCAAAAATAGACCAGACCTTGTCAAGGATGTGCTCTCTATCGTGACCCTGTTTGTGAACACTTAGTAACTTCTCCGTGGGACAGTTCATGGCCCCATAATCTCGGTCTCCCACGTGACATTTGCACCAAGACAACAGCAATTTCCTGGCAGGATGGAAGAATTACATGGGACAACTCTACTTCATGTTACTTCTTTTCTTCCTGGCAATTTAAAAACATTTATGAAATGTCTCAGGTATCTTGACCCTGTATTACAGAGTCTACTTTCAGAAGAAAGGCATTTTATGAGATTTACTTTTTTATTGTCGTTTTTGGTTTTTAGTGTTAGGAACTGAATTAGGTGCTACGGCCATGAACCCAATAGGTAAAAGCAATGTTAATCATTTATTTCTGTATGGAAAACTGCTTTTTTAAACGAGGGGCCTGGAAGCATAAGTTCAGGGGTTAGAGTACTTGGCTAGCATGTGGGAGACCCTGGATTTATTCTCGAGACCACAACAAATGAATTGATGCATTAGGAAGACTCTGGAACTCATAACACTTGTCCCCGAACTGCCTTTCAATTATCCCACCATGGGAAAATTGTATATACTCACTGCCATGTTTTTGTTTTCTTAGTCAAGGTCTCACTAGGTAGCCCAGGCTGGCCTCGAACTCTTGAAGCTCCTACCTCAGCCTCCCAAATGCTAGGATTACAGACATGTGCTGCCATGCTCTGTTCGGCCGTGTTCCAATAATAGGTATAATCATCCTTTGTAGTAGACATAATACTCCCCAAAGATCTGAGACGATGGATTGGCGCAGGCTTGTAAAATGTGAAGGGTTCTTCAGTGAGGGATGCTGTAAGAGGAGAGAATTATTACTATCCCTTTTACAGGCCTTTAATGAGTTGTCAACCTGTCATTGATTAATCTGTTGCGTGAAATAAATCACTCCTTGTTTTTTCAGGATTACTGGAGAGACATAAACTATCCTGAAAGTTTTGGGGAGAGGGAGACTTTAAAATTTAATAAAATTAAATAAAACAAGCAACATTACCTCTTTTCCAAACATACATATATATGCACATATATATCACAAACACATGCATTCTCCCTCCCTCTCTCCCTCTTTGTCTTTTTTTTTCTCTCTCTCTGATTATAGTGTGCATCTTTATTTTCACTTTTTATTGACTAGATTGATTGAACTTACCAAACCATTTGGGTCATCGAAGCCTCAAGTGCCTTGGGCTTTGGGTTAGCTAAAGTATCACAAAGTCCACTAGCTCATTAGCAGTAAACCCTAATGTAGGAGAGTGATTAGAAATAAATTATTTACTTGATGCCATTCTTGGTTGTGAAATCATTTGGCTCATCCTTTGTTTCAGTTGTTATTATGCACAAACCCCTCTTTTAAAATTTTGCTTATTCAACAGTAAGGATTTTTGAGATTCTAAATAGTTATAAAGAAAACCCCAAAGCACCCTGCATATTACAGTCATTACATTCTTTACAAAGGAACAGCTCCTGATTGGCTCAAGAGGATGCCTAAAGACCACTCAGTGTTTTCAACAACAGAGTGGAAGAAAGATTTCTGAAATACCATTGAATATATTTGTTTAGAGTTGGTTATCCTCATTGTTGTCTTCTTTTTAAAGTTTATTTTATGAGCAAAATTGGTAATTATTATGGAAGGAAAGGAAAGGCAGGAAAAATACCCCAAATTTGGTATACAGAGAGAAATCGATAATGGAGTTAACAATTATAAAGAAAAACTCTAAGTGAGTGATTCTTGTACAGCGTCTGAGGGCTGCAGGCAGTAGGTTCATGTGGAGAAGTTTCTGGAACTGGGTAAACTGAATAATCATATTGAGAACTCCCTTGCAGAGTTTTATGACAGAAAACTATTTTTATCCACCTTTAGAATGGCTACAAAGAGATCTGGGGATAGTTTAGTTGTCCGAGTTCAGCTGACTTCACTTCTTGAACAAATTTAAGGATTAAACACTCACAAATGTTCCTAATATCTCCTGAAGGAGGAAGAAGGATGTTAGCGCTTTCGCTCAGTCCTGAATGCACCATCATACCATCTTTCCATTAGCCTTCATTTTATGCCTTGTAGAGGAATCAGTGTATTTTAATTTGAGCATTTTTTTTCCCACATGGTAAAAATAAAATGAAATTCCAATAACTGGCCTGAAACATTTTAGGAGTACTCAGGAAGTTTTCAGAAATAAAAGCTTTCACATGACATAGAAGTTGTAAAGTTCAGTAAATGATGTAGCAGTGTACAGGAGTGAAAGGTAAATTACCCACTCAGAGGGGTAACCCTATAGCCCACATGTCTGGATCTATGTATGCAGATGGACAGATATACTTCATCTCTCCTGGGAACTTAGATTTCTAAAAAGCCATCACTCAGAAGGGACAGTTTTATGGCTGCATAAGAAGAAAAGAGAAGACGACAGAGTTGTTATAAAAACGAGAGGCCTTTTGGTGTACTGATAGCTGAAAACATGAGGACTTGACCGAAGAGGTGAAACCAAATCAGCCTAAAATTCAAACTTAAGAAAAAAAAAAAACTTGAGCAGAGGGTCTGAAGCATATGGACACCCACCCAGTAGGCAGCAGCGAGGGCAAAGGGAACTCCAGACTTTAGCTTATTAAAGATGACCTTTCCCCTCTCTGAAATTTCAAAGCTGACGTTTCGAGTGCTGAGCAGACTGTGTGCCATATGTAACATGACCTCAGCCCCACTCTGCCTGAGCACTGATGGCATCACTAATGAGAGGTGAAAGGTCCTTTTCTTGCAGCTTTTTCAGAAAGTCACCAACTCATGCCTGTGAAGTCATGCCCCTCCCCTCCCCCCCTTGATTTCAAGACAATTGCATTTAATACGCAGCCTCAAAAAATACTTTTATTACCAGTTGGTTCGCTCACAGCCACAGCCAAATGGCAGGATGTACAATCGCATGCAGAAGAAAGTATTTATTTTGACTCAGAAGGCAAAGGGGATTAAGAGAACATTGTATTAACCTTGCCTTTCATCTGCGTTTTAAAGGGAAAATTTCCAGAGGCATCCATTGAAGTTCTATTTTTTAATAAAGAGTATCGAGTCTCTTACAAGGCCAGGTGTGCGTTTACCTGAAGGGAGGGGAGAAAGAGAAGGCGCTATACCAGGAGGAAGAGGCAGTTTCCACAGAGGCTGGGAAAAAAGATGTGTGTTCTGGAATCTGTTACAGGCATTTCTAGGAGCCAGCCCCCACCCCCCCCCCCCCCCCCTTCCCCTCTTGTTCCTGCTGCTTGGAAACAAAATAGCTCTTTTCCAAGCGGGTTGTTATCATATTCATGGCACGGTCAATTTCCGTTTGCCAAGAAAATATTTAGTCTGATCAAAGAAATTAGAAAATCGGATGAATAGAAACAGACGTTCCCACAAGAGAAGCGTTTGTCAATGTGAAGAGTCAGGCCGACGGCGGCCCACCCAGTTACTGCTGGGAATTAGCTCTCCAGCCAAAGGCGGAACTACAAGACCACCTGGATTCTGCTGGAGGGCCTACCGAAATCGAAAAGGAGTCTGCAACTTGAGATGCTCTGGTGGAAGAGTTCATGGAGACGACAGGTTCTGTTGTCTGTGCCCAAACCTAGAAGGACCTTTCAAGAGAGCTCACTGAAAAGCGGGATCTGTTTGGTTCTGGGATCCTGCTCTTCTGCTTTGCTTGGTTTATTATGCTTATGAGAAGACAAGAACACATTGTCCTCGGTAGGTGGTAGAGAAGTATGGACTTTGGGGACAGAAAAATATCAATTTATCAATAACATAATTTTCATATTTATGGCTCTGGACACAGAGTGATTGATAGCTGGATTTGGAGTGTTTCTGATGTTTACCAGCGCGCTCGGGCCAACAGCAGATGTTAAAGTAGAGATTTTTTTTCCCCCCCTGTCTTCGTTCTTCCTGGGCAAGGAGCCGCCAAACTAGGTGAGACCATTTGCTGAGGTGCTTCGAGAAACCGCGGTTTCCTGCTTGCAGGTCCCAGGCCACAGAATGCAGCCTTCTCTAGGAAAAGGGGTCCGGATTCCTTGCTTGCCTAGGGCGAACTGGAGAACCTCACTCGCCAGCAAAGTTCCTTACACCCGACGCCTCCAGTTTGGGGAGGGAGAAGGCTAGGGAGAGGTATGCCTGAAGTTGAAAAGGATAAAGAAGGGAGGAAGGACTAGAAGGCTAAAGAAGCCCTTCTACCTTCTCAGAACCCCTCGCCCAGGCTCGGCGGCTCGCGGCTGAGAATCTGCTCTGCCACCCTGGTCCCTGCTCCTCCATCTCCCGGCTCGGCCCTCAGGGTTCCTTTTTTGTTTCGATTCCTGCAGGCCGAAGGCTGCTTTGCCAGGAAGACAGCGCCCTCTCTCTCCGCCAGCCAGTCTGTGGGCCTGCGCCCCCTCCCTGCTCGGCTGACCTCGGGGCGCCTCCCTCTGGTCCCCGCCCTCCCGCTCTGGGTCTCCTCCTTCCTCCTGCCGGTACCGCGGGCCGCCTTACTACTAATTGCCCATCAATCCCGGAGAGCAGCGACCTGAGAGCCCGCCTGGGTCGGGGTCCCCCGGCCGCCGGGCTAGAGCGCCCGACCCCGGTCTGCACAACCGGGCGGAAGCGTCCCCGCACGGCAGCGGTGCCCGGGTCTGCGGTGAGGCCAGGCTCTGCGAGTCCCGATGGAAACACTCGGGGTGCGCACCTAATTGAGCACCTAATGCAGGACCCAGCCTGCATGAGGAGTGATGGGTGGGGGTAGCGACTGAACTTGGGTAGAGGGGTGTGTGTTGGTGGGTGAGAGGGGGGTGGTGATTAAAAAAAAAAAAATCTTACAGCCTTCTTCCAAGTCCTAAACGCGTCCCTCGAGGTTCACTATGCTTCCCGGCAGCCTTACCCCTGCTGGCTTCCAGGAGGCCTTTGCCAAGAACTGCAACGGTGTTGCAAAGTCGAAGTACAGGCGGGTGGGTAAGACTCGCAGGAAGATATGGGCGGATGGATACCTTTCCAGTACCCTCTGCCCAGTATTTTCTTTCCCAGTACCCAGAGGGCTGCAGACACACCAATGCTGCGCGGCCCATTCAGAAACAGAGGGCATCCCAGTTCTGCCGGTGAAAACCAAAACTCGACTCTTGTAGGAATGGAGAAAAACAACAATAGCTAACAGATTTCCTGCGACATGGGCATTCATCCACAGATGCACAGGCCTAAAATGATCCCACACCCTGGAACTCCTTCTCGTTCCCTGGAGCGATAGGGGGGAGTTCGTCTCGAGGTGACCTCTCTGTCGAACACAGGCGGCTCCCAGCAAAGAACTAATTGAGTCACAAACCACTGGCCATTCCTAACAAAGCCATCTATCTCGGCGGCTCAGCGCCCAATTTGTCCGCAGCACTTTCTTCCGCAATTCAGAAAGCATTACTCTGTTTTTAAAAAGTATCGCGGCAGAGACGTGGCAATTATCCTGGGCTCGGGTTACTCTAAATGGCTTTAGACTGCGAAATGGAAGAATACAAATGCGGCGAACGTGTCGATCGCCTCGGGGCTGAGCCTGGACAAGGGATGGGGGAGCAGCTCGAGGAACTTTCGGCCAGGGAGAAGGAGACCACGCACAGGGTTGCTTGCTTGGTGGCTCTGTCTTTCCACCAGGGAGAAGAGCTGGTCCTTTGCCGGCAAAGGTTAAGGTCTCCCAGCAACGGACCCTCAGAGTTCAGGGGGAGAAAGGCTCGTGTCCTGACATGACCAGGCCAAACTGAGAGCTGGTTTTGAGTCTGTAGCAGGTTGAGAACTTCAGACAATGCCAGGCCGAGGAGCAGAAGAGAGGTCAAGGGGTGTGAACTAGTGTTGGAGCATCTGGCCCCTTCTGGGAAACCATACTGAGGCTGGGGAGGAAGCGGAGGAAAGGGGAGCGGGTTCTGAGGGGTGGGGAGCACTAAAAGGCAGGCCTGGCTAGGGGCCCGGGAGCCAAAGAGCGCGCTGCCAAGGTGAGATTCGGCCAGAGCTAGAGAAGCCCTGAGACAGCTCGGTTTCTGCACACCAGGAGGCGGCGGGGGTAGGGGAGATGGTCTAAAAGTCTACATTTCGGTCCTCCAGGGTGAATTGGGCCTGGGCAATGGACACCGGAAAGAACAGTGAGAGGCACTCGGGTGCTTTTGCTGGGATGCAGACGTCTGTTCACCCCTGCAGGCTGTGTCGGCCACACTGTGTGCGCTTTTCTCCTTCTGTTCAAACCAGCCCCCACATCTTGAAGTAATCAGCAGCAGAGAAGGGACTCGTCCCCCTGGCATCTCAGGTTGAAGAAAGAGGTCCAGGAAAATGTGGTAGAGCCATTACAAGAAATCCGAGCCGCAGTCATCAGGGACTCCAATTGCCATCGCATTAGGATTGATTAGAGACCAGCAGTACCGTAATGACCCGGAAAGAGGGGCAGCCGGGGATTATTAATATCAGAATGTGTGTGTGTGGAGGGGGGGGGGGTGGAGCAAACTCGGGAGGGAGACGTTTTAAGTTACTGGGATTTATATATAAGTACAGGCTTACCTGAGGGAACCGGATAGTCAGAGAATCACACAAACAATAAATCTAATTGCATCTAAAATTTCACGAAGTCTGATTTTTGAGAGAGAGAGAGAGAGAGAGAGAGAGAGAGAGAGAGAGAATATATATATATATATATATATAGCAGGCTAACATTTTACTTTGAAAAAATAAGCATGTAGATTTATAAATTGATTGTAAAGATCCAAAGTGAAGAGATGGGGAGAGGCACAAGCTATCTGCTTTCCTTACAACTGGAACTCTAAAAAATATAAATAAATAAATAAATTGGTCTCTAACTACCCTGTTTTTTTTTTCCTCTCATAGGAATGAATGTGTTTGCATTTTTCTCTCTAGGGCAGTGAGGTAACAAAATATACATTTTTTTTTCAGTCTGTAGAAGAGTAATAAAACGAGTTGTAATGGAAGCAGTGGTGCCCGGATAGCGGTTTTTGTTTTGTTTGTTCGAGATTTGAATGATCAGGATCCCAAAGAGATGTGCAGAAGAGAGTGGCTTGTCTCCTTCCTCGGAGTAAGAGCCAAAACAAATCAGCCCCTGATGGTCTGGGCTGCAATGCAGCTCACTGGATAATTAACTCCATCTTGCGAGTCCACCCTAACTGTTTATTTAATGTCACCCTGCATTACCGTCACTAGCACTTTCCTCTGAACAGGAGGAGCTGCAGGCTTTCACCTCCCAAAAGGAAATTCTTCTTAGCTTAGACAGATGTGGTACTCAGGATGTACATTAGTTGAGAGAGAGACAGAGAGAGAGAGGGGAGAGGGAGGGGAAAGCTGAGTGAAAATCCAATGGAAGATAAGCACTCTCCGGAGCTCTCCTTTTGTGAACTTGCTCCAATGTAGCATTTAAGGGGAAAGGGGCCCCCGTGTGTCCTACATTCATAAGAAGTGATCAAGACGCCTCATTTTCCAGAAAGGTGATTGCCACCTCATGTTAAATGGGAGCTTATGGTTCAGACTCAAGCCATTGGTGTCCCGAGGCTGAGCTTCCTCAGAGCACAGCTGAAGGAACAGGAAGAAGCCAGCAGGGTGGGTGGGGGTGGGGTGAAAGGTAAATGCTGAGTAGTGGTGGAACCGGAGACATCAGGAATGGAGAGTGACGGAGTGAGTGACAGCTCAGGTGTGGACAAAATTAGCCTTTTTCCCCCTTTGGGTAGCTCAGAGAATGAGACCGAGACACACAGGGAGACAGGCCATAACACCCCCCCCAACCACAGGGGTCATGCACCCCTTCCCTTTCCCCTCTGTGCTTTCAGTATGTGGAGGGGAGGGGACTGGGCTAGGAGCTCAGACTGGTGGAGAACAGCGTTCAGGTGTATGTGTTTGGAGGTGTCATATTCTATCTGTCCCTCTGTGTTTCGCGGGACAGTTTGGAGATTGAGATGGCATTTTCTGGAGCTGCCGGCGGCGGTGGACAGGGGACAGGGTTTCAGGCGTAGGACTCCAGCTGGTTCTGTTTGTCCAGGTGTGGGAGGGGGCGGCGGTCGGCTGCTGTCCTGGACCAGCCCAGCCTTTTCGCACCACGGAAGCAGAAGCCTCTGTCCCCACGCTTCCCGCTTCCAGGAGAAAGCCACTACCACCCCCTACTTCCATACATAAATACATTAGGGCTACAGACAAATCCTCATTGTTCAGAAATAAGCCGAGGAGGCCGGACGGCTCCCCTCAGCGAGGCAGAACCAGGCAGAGAGGATGGGTGGGAGGGAGGGAGGCGGGGGCCGCGCGGATCCGGTGTCGCGTTGCAGATTCCCACTAAAGATAACGAAACGTGATCTATTTTTCAGAACAGCAAGTGGATGGGAAAGAACCTTGACAACACAAAACTCATTTACTAATGGACTGGTTTTGAGTTTCTCCTCCCTGGGTCCGCAAATCTCCCTTCCTGATCCCTTGGCCTAGTCAGTCCTCGCAGGCTATGACGTCCTGCACAAGGCAGGTGGGCAGCAGCTCCCGTGTGCGTCGCCCAGAATCTGAACCGGGTTCCCAAGGACCCCCGGGCAGGAGCCGCTTCCGTCAAAGCAGAGGAAAAAGATGAACACTGTTGCCTCGGCTGGGATCTGAGTCTCCGCACGGCTGCGTTGAGATGACACTAGTTTCATTGAGGATGTCCTTAACTTCCAAATCTGTAGGTAGGGTAGGAGCCCCCAAGTTCTTCTTGATGGTAAGGGAACTCCAAGAAACCCAGCTAGGAGACTCAAGGCATCTTGCTTCAAGCCAGGAGAAAAACAAGTAGGTCCCAGATACAGGATTTTGATCCAAGGCCTAGGTCAGTCCAGCAGCTCCTCATGTTTTCGCCGTGGCCTTTTGGCCCACTGCTTGTGTGCCCGACCACTACCCGCACTGCAGAGGCACCCGGAGCCTCTCGGCCAGCGTCACCCTACCAAGTCCGGAAGCTGCCAGGGCAGCAGGGAGCCGGCTGAGTTGTTGGGTTTCCTTTAAATTCCCGACGCATCTCTGCTTTTCATGCGATTTGCATTGACAGCAAAGGTTTTATATTACAGAACAACTCAAACCTTTCTGTGCGCGATTTAAAATGGATCATTTGGTTTATGTGGTTTGTAAATTCATGTCATTTTACCTCTTTTAGTGGTTTTCAGTGAAAGGTTCCATTTGGGGAAACCTTATATATCCAAGCCAATAATTATCATTTATAACAATTGGTTCCCTTAACCGAGGGATCCAAAGAGCAGGTAGGCTCCTTGGTACAAAGTGCATAGCACTTTCTTTCCTTTTCAGTTAAGTGATCTATTGGATTAAATGGGGGCGGGGGAAGCCGTCGTGTCTCTGCCTCTGGGGGAAAAGTACCTCTCATTTACCTGGGTGCGGGTTATCACAGAACTTACCCCACTCCTCTTTCCAGTTGTCACCAGCATCTGGTACAGTCCTGATTCCTTTTGAACAGAGATTAAAAAAAAAAAATGGCCAGGGGGATCTGGAGACTGCCAGGGAAATGGTGACCATACACTGCCATCTCTCTCCTGTGATCCTCTGTAAATGTATACCTGTAGTTATCAGTGCCTTATACCTCCCTTCTCTGCAAAGACTGTTAATTACAAAGTACATGGGGGCACTCCACGAACCCTTTGTCTTTTAAAAGACATGACTGTGCTTATAACTCTCCTCCCGTTTTAATGGTGCACACTTGTTCCAGGCTTTGGGGTACTGATTTTGAGAGCCCATATCAGTCCCCATTCTGGTCCTCACGCAGCTGCCATGTCAATAAGGACTGTTCTAAGCAGAGACATTCCTCTTGGCAGGACACTGCCGTTCCTTAAGACTTCATCTGAAACGTCATGAGCACTAAAATAAGACAGGGAGGGAAAATTACCAGGCGCATAGCCTAGGGCTCAGCAGTGCCAGGCTTCAGTTTAGAAAGTAAGCCACTGGGCATACCATGCGGCAGGAGCTCTTTTGAAATAATACACACCCATTAAACGCTTTTTTTTTTAAAGAAAAAAAAAGCCTAAATGTAATGATGTATCAGCATCTGCTTCCAAGGTTTAATTGCATGGGATAGACCGAGTTTCAAGGAGGCAGAAAGCATTGTGTGGGAGCTCATCAGAGGAGAGCCTTCCTGTCTACTTGCAATCTCTCGGGGGAAGCAGCCTCGAGGTGGGAACCCTTTATGAGTGTGAAATGCACGTTACGGGGCGCATTGGACTGGGTGCATTATTTTAAAACCACATAAATAATACAAAGGGGAACCCTTCTCTCACTTAGACCTCAGAATGCAAAAGGTTCTGTGGTGCAGCCTCTTTGGCTGATGAAATCAAAACACTGAAAGAAGACAAGCAAGTTTAAAGAGCCCAGAGTTTGCTCCTGGCCATTCTCTAAGAAGGCACCCTGAAATCAAAAGCATTTTTGAAGTGTACTTAAAATTCTGTTTTGAACTTATCTAATCAGAGATAAGTATAGTCATAAAGTCACTCTCCAATCACCATTTGGCTTCCCTTATCTCCACACATTGTTCTTATCTGCTGCTAGTCTTAGCTACCGACAATAGATTATCTTTATTTAGAGAGGCTAATTGTTTTCAAAATCTTTTTAATAATTGCTTTGGAACAAGGTGTGCAAATGAGGCTTAAGATAATTACGGCTCCATTTGTTTGTGTAGTTTTACTAAGCATTCTCCACACAGAAACAAAATAGCAGATGATGGGACTTAACTTGCAGGACACCTCTCATTCTCTGGGAGCAAAATAGGCCAGCCTTGCAGCACACACACACACACACACACACACACACACACACACACACACACTCACGCACTTTATTTAATCTTCTTGGAGCCACGGTGCTTCTAGCTTTGAGGGCAGCGTCCCTCTCAGAGCAGGGCAAGGATTATGTTACAGCCCCACGGTTATTGGAGCTGGGCACAGTTTTATTTAATTTACACCCCATCCAGAGCCTTTTTGCGTGAGGTTCCCAATACATGTTTGCTAAATGGCAAGTAAAGCTTTTCGGTATTCATCGGCAACAGAGGTGGCGCTGAAAAACTCAACCGTGCAAATAGGGAAACTGAGTCCAGAAGTCTGTCGACAACGTCAAGATACTAAACTGCAAATGGAGCACGGGTGTCTCCATCCACTCGGCCTTTGTGCCAGGGCCAACCCTTCTCCTGATGCCACATCCAGAGGCCCTTTGAGAATGGGGGGAATGTTGCCCGGATCAGGGTGTTTGCGCCCTTTGGGAGGCACTGGGGGTTAGGAAGGGAAAAAGGGGAGGAAATTAGTTTTGGCTCCTGGAGCTGATGCCAAACCTGGGAGAAGCCACTCTCTGAGTGCCCGCAGCCCAGACCCCTAGTCTGCTCTTGTATTATTTATCGCGTTCCATAAGCTATTCATCAATCCATTATTTATTCATCTCAACATTAAGGTAATTAAATATGAGCTCACCGGGAAAAGCCAGGACTGCAAGGGACAGGGATAGGAGTATGGCGAAGAGGGTCATTAGAACGTCTACAGTCATTGATTTGTGTGGAGACGCGCGAGGCTCCCCTTAGGCCACACCAAAGAGGGCGCCGCTTTGCGAGGTCCTGACTTGCTCGCTACCCTTTCCAGCACCCTAGTTCCCTCCTCCTGACCCCACCCCACTTCCCACCTCTCCAGGTTCTTCTCCCTCCCACCACTCCTCATCCTCCCCCCCCTCCCCCAGCTCGCCAGCTTCGCCCTCCCCACGCGGGGCGGCTGGGCGGCGCGGCTTTGCTGCCCGGCCGGGCGGCGCGCAGGCTGGCCAGCTTCGGATAGGCGCCGCCCGCAGCCAATCAGCGTGCCGAGGACGCTACGCGCTTTAAGGCCGCTGCGGGGAGAACAGAAACCAAGTTCCCCGGCAACCAGCAGCATCCACCCGGCGGCAGGCGGGAGCCAGCGAGGCCCGGAAGGCTGCAGAGTGCGCCGGGGCTACTCGGAGTCCAGCGCGCCCCTCACTTCTCTTCGTCTTCCTACGCCTCCCACCCGCAAGGTCCGACTGGTCCCTTCGCCAGTGCCAAACCTGGGAGGGGGTTAGGAGCAGCCGCGCCCCCCTCCCCGCGGCGCCCCCCCCCTCCTGCTTTCTCAGATCCTCTCTCTGCCGCGTGCGCCCGGGCCGGTGCGCCCCGGCAGCGCCAGCCATGTCGATGCTGCCGTCGTTTGGTTTTACGCAAGAGCAAGTGGCGTGCGTGTGCGAGGTTCTGCAGCAAGGCGGGAACCTGGAACGCCTGGGCAGGTTCTTGTGGTCCCTGCCCGCCTGCGATCACCTGCATAAGAACGAGAGCGTGCTCAAGGCCAAGGCGGTGGTCGCCTTCCACCGCGGCAACTTCCGCGAGCTCTACAAGATCCTGGAGAGCCACCAGTTCTCGCCCCACAACCACCCCAAACTGCAGCAGCTGTGGCTGAAAGCGCACTACGTGGAGGCCGAGAAACTTCGCGGCCGACCCCTGGGTGCCGTGGGCAAATATCGGGTACGCCGAAAATTCCCGCTGCCGCGAACCATCTGGGATGGCGAGGAGACCAGCTACTGTTTCAAGGAGAAGTCGCGGGGCGTGCTGCGGGAGTGGTACGCGCATAACCCCTACCCCTCGCCGCGGGAGAAGCGGGAGCTGGCCGAGGCCACCGGCCTCACCACCACCCAGGTCAGCAACTGGTTTAAGAACCGGAGGCAAAGAGACCGGGCCGCCGAGGCCAAGGAAAGGTACGCGGCGTGCTTGCCCAGGCTTGGGGGATCCCGGGGAGTCTCACCCTTCGCTCCTCTCTGCCCCCCTCCCGCCCTCCTCGGCAGGCATCGCTACCGGGTCGGTACCCGCCGGCTGCGAGCAGAGGTCCGTGGGGTGGCGCCCCGGCCTCGGCGGCGGCGCTGCAGTGAACGTTCACGAACTCTCGAGGTTGCTTGCTAGGGACCCGGGCCGCGTTTGCGTTGAGCACCCGCGCGTGGGTTTCTTTGGTGGGGGAAGAGGGTCGGGAACCGCTGGCGCTGGGTTTGTTTTTCCTGCCCTCCTGGCTGGCTGCGGCGAAGAGAGGGGGTGGGCCAGGGAGTTTGTAGGTGGGAGGGAAGGGGGTGTATGGTTTGGTGTACGCGAGGGGAGCCGTTCGGTGCGGCGGAGGGTCCCGAACCTCCGCCCTTTCACTCCGGCTTGAAGTTGGTCTGAAACGTCAGCACCAGCCGCCAATGCCTCCGGGGCTCTTTTCTCGCTCTCTCTCCGGCTAGTGTATGGATGAGAGTTCATTCCGCCTGACTTGGACAAAGGGAGGAGTCTCGTGAAGAAATACCCTGAAAAGATGAGATCTGGGGGAGTCGCTACCGGGTGTCCTATCAGAGGCCCCAAGTCGGGAGAAGACTGCCGCCTGCCGCGCTCCCTCGTGCGTGGCCGGTTTGCTTTCTCCGGCCGCCGCCGCCGCCGCCGCGGGCGAGGAGAGGGGCTGCAGTCGCTGGCTTCTCGGGTCCTGGAGCTCGGAAGCAAGGCTTTATTTGGGGGGGGGAGCGGAGTAGGATGAGGGGAGTCTCTGCTTCTCCCTCCTGGAGCAGCCAGTGCGGCTGCTAGGCCGGGGAGGTTCTCAGCGGAGCTTCTGGCCGAGGTTCGGAGGCGCGCAGGGCAGGCGGCGGCGAGCGCAGCGCCGAACAGAGCCGCTGGTCTTGGGGACCCGGGCGCAGGGCCCCCAGCAGGCTGTCCTTTGTTCGCTGGCAGCCCCGGGTCCCCAGATCTGGTTTCCAAGTTCTCCTCTGGGTGGGAAACCACAGAGCCTGCCCAAATTCCACCGAAAGGCGCTCTCCCAGAGTGACCTTGCCGGGAAGGGAAGAGTGCAGACCGGCCAACGCGCCGCGAGGGGTGGCTGCCGGCGCTTGCAAAGCGGAAGCGGCGGCGTGCAGGGAAGTCCAGAAGTTGACCGGGACCGGGTGCGGGGACTGACCCACGGCGGTGCCCGGACCGACCGGCGCCCAGCCGGGGCGGGGCGGCGACGTTCTCCCTGCTGAGAAAGGGTGGGAGGCTCTGGATTGTTGGCGAGCAGCTGGAGAGGAGGGCAGGAGGGGCTGAGAAACGAACTTGGAGCGACGACCCAGAAGTTGCTGGGTTCCAGCTAGCCTTTAAGTTTACAAAACGGCCGGTCCCCGAAGCCAAGCGAGGGCCCACTCCTGGATGAAATCCGAGAGACTGGCTAAGCTCCCTGTGTTTACTCAGGTCACTGGGCCGCTCTGGGCACGGCTTCCCATGACCTGTCCTAGGTCTCTGAAACCCCAGTCTCCGGACAGGGGCCGGGAAGCTAGTCATCTAATTGTTTCCTCAGATGGTGGCAGGCCACTGACTTGGGTCACCGCAAGCATGTGTGCATTGGGCAGTTTGTCCCCCGATCATTTCTTTATCGAGACAACCATTTGTCCGAGGGCTTCCAAACAGTTACTTGGGAGGACGGGGCTAGTTGATAGGTACTTAACCATAGCTGTTGGAACAAACTGAAAAACACTTTTTTTTTTTTTTTGCTAATTTAAAATAAACACGGCTCACCCGACTTTGAGGCGTACAGAAGAAACGGGGCTGTCTCCAAGCAGCAGACTCCCCGTTTCTCCAGGCGGCCTCTTCACCTCCCCCATGACCCTTGGGGATGGGTGGGAGGCAGAGCTCCTCCATTTGGGTTGGTGACAGATTGCACAACGCCCTTTCCTCCTTCCAGCCCCCCCCTCCCTTCACCTCACACTTTTTTTTTTAACCATATGGTGTTGTCCTCTATTTCTCAGGGAGAACACTGAAAACAATAACTCCTCCTCCAACAAGCAGAATCAACTCTCTCCTCTGGAAGGGGGCAAGCCGCTCATGTCCAGCTCAGAAGAGGAATTCTCACCTCCCCAAAGTCCAGACCAGAACTCGGTCCTTCTGCTACAGAGCAATATGGGCCACGCCAGGAGCTCAAACTATTCTCTTCCAGGCCTCACGGCCTCACAGCCCAGCCACGGCCTGCAAGCTCATCAGCACCAGCTCCAGGACTCTCTACTGGGCCCACTCACCTCCAGTCTGGTGGACTTGGGTTCCTAAGTGGGGAAGTACCGGGGCCTTGAAGGGGGTGGCGACAACTGGGGACACTTGTACATAGAAGTCAGGAACAACTTCGCAGCTTGTTTCTGGGGTTCTTTGCGCATAAAGGAATCACAAATGTCTTTTTAAAAATTACAACCAAGAGCGATCTCAGTCGAGCATAGGCTCCCTCCTCTCTCTTAATGCTCTTTGCATTTCCCCTCCCACGGAAAGGTCAGGAGACAAGCACCTAGTCTTGGTCCTGGGTAACCCAGGCATCCATTTCGGTAGCCTCTCCCTCCACCTCTTCTTTCTCGTCTTGCTCGTCTTCCTTCTCCTCCTCTTCTCCGGTTTCTTTTAGTGAAGATTAAAAAATACAAATCAACTGGATTTTAATTATTTCCTTTTAATTTATTTATGGAGGAATGGTTTGGGGAAGAGGAAAAGGTAATGAAGAGAAAGAGAGACATGTCAAAAATAACGAAAGCAGAAACCCTCCGGGCTGAGAGGAGCTGGCTGCATTCTTAAGATGAATAGGAAAAAAAATAATAATCATAGCTGGTTTTGATGGGAAAATTAAGTTTACATTTTTCATATTTAGTGTTAAATAATTTTATGTAGATTAAAATAAAAGAACAGTATTAGTGGGGAAAGAAGTGCCTAAATGTCTTAATGCTCTCCGAGGCGGTTAGAAAGAGAAGTGACATTAGTAATACAACTATTTTTGTCAAATTTAGTGGGGGTTTTGGTGATTGTTTTCTTTCTTTTTCTTCTTATGACAAACTCTAAAAGTGTACCAACAAGGGAGGGGAACCCACTTTCCAAAATGTCCTCACTTCTGCCCTCAGGACTTCCTACGGTCAGGCTGCCTCTGCTAAGGGGACTCCTCCAGTCCTACTTTCTCCTTGCAAAAGGGTGCCAACAAACCTGGGGGCGACCTGGGATTTGTTACTAAAACAGCATGTGTTTCTAGGCTTCTTTTCTATTGTACCCACACCAGTCTAAATTAAAACTCAGTAGACCACCAGGAGTTTGGTTCTGTTTCTGAAAAAGGTGAGTCGTGCATTGCTGTCATGGGGCCTATTTAAAAACAAGTTTTCTTGCTTACTTAGTAGCAGTTATGAATTGCAGGGTATTTTTTTTTTTGAAGTCTATCACCTGAAACCAAGGATATCAACTAGGTTAATGATAGGACAAAAGAGAAGAACTTTAGCCTTGGGTATTTATTTATTTTTTATTATTTAGAAATGCAGTTTTGTTTACCACTGTTGCTTCTCCACGGCGTTCATATGTTAACTCAGCTCTTCTGTGTTAACCACGTATGAAAAGACTGTGAAAGTAAAAATAATTTATCTGCTTTTTTTTGTTGTTTTGAAAAGGGAACTCGAACTCGGATTTAAAATTATGAATTGATCTGTACAAATAAAAAGCAGGCCTACCAGGAGCTCTTTTCTCAGATAGTGTCCAGAAAAATCCCAGTAATCATGAAGGCTCCATGTTCTTTTTTTGCCTGGGGCAAAATGATGTATCTTCTGTATTCAGCTTTTAAGACTAGTGAAACAAACGGCGTTATTTATTAAAATTCTACTCAGGATAATGGGATTGACTGGCTTGTGCTTTGTAAAATATTGTTCCCCAGGGAGAGTCTATTTATTTCCTGACATGACAGTTTCATAATTTTGATTTTTCCTCATCTATAAATGTCAACATTAATATATTTCTTTCTTACCTTTCCCCATTGTTCTTGACCTGAGTGGAATGAGGTGTGTATGTGTGTGAAATTAAGGCCTCCCTGTCATGAGTTTTGTTTTTTTTTTTAACCGTCGAATTGTTTTGTGTTTAAAAAAAGAGATGGTCACTGTGCTTTTAAATACAGTCACTTTTACTTATAAAGTCATTTTCCCTTGGTGATGGACAGATGTGCACACAGCCGCTCAGAGACCATCATTTGGACCGGGAGCTCCGGGTCCCAATCTCCCTTGTTAGTGTTTTGGATCATTAAGTCGGTGTTTATTTAAGTCACTAGGGTGTTTATTCTCCACGTCTTGGGCCACGGAGAAATGCCACCCTCTGCAGGAGGGACTCTCACAGGGAATCGCCACACATTCTTCACATTCACTCCCCAAAACAAACACCCGGCACAAAGATAGCTTTCAGTGACCCTGACAGGCTTCAAAAGAGACCGCGGAAATCTCTCTGGAAAATGAGGAAGGGCCAATTACTTTAATTTCTTACATGCCCTCGCTTCCTACTCCAACTACCCCCCACTCTTGCAGCTCCTCTTGGCATAATTTTAGAGTCGTGGAAGTTCTGTCTCCCAGGGCGCGCCGGCCCACTTCCTGCTGGTTTGGTTGGTGGATCTTGGAAAAGTCTGCAGGTCTGGCTAGCAGCTAAGACGGTGGGTCCTGTAAAAGCCCCCGTGATTACTGCTTGTAAACTCGTTAAAAGGACAGTTTTCTGTCATAGCCATAAACTCTTTGTAAAATCCCTGGCACTCGATCTAGAATGTGCATATTCCAGATGTGTTTAATAAGAAATTGCACAATCTGCCCTTCTCCGCCATCCTCGGCTCAGTCCGCCTAAGAGCAGGACAAGCAGGAGGAGGCGAGAAAGCTGGATATTGCTGAGTTTTCTTGGCAATCATTTTAGAGCAATCATTGGGGCGCGGGGGGGGGGGGGACGACGACTAACTATATTTTTTCCCTCGAGGAAATCTTCGAGAACCAGCTGTTGAGGGGCATCCAATTTACCTTCTCTGAGTCAAAGTTTAACCGAATGCGAGGCACTTTTCGTTTCTCCTCCACAGAGTTCATAGCGATAGCCAAAAATAGTTGTGCAGCCTCTTATAAAGAAAGTGGTTTTTAGGACGAAACTTCACAGCATTTGCCAAGTGAGATTTAAAAAAAAAAAAACAAAAACCCACCAAATCGAGTGATGATTTCTAAAACGTCTTTAATCTCACTACAAGGACGCTGGTGACCCCTTGGCTGAGAAAGAAGCTTCCTAAGTGTTCTGAGGCCAAGGTGCTTGGCCAGCAGTTGCTGAGTCTTTGGCTTAGCAGGTAGGGATTCAAGAACCTGGACTCCAGACCACTGGAGTTGGTCGCCTTGGGTATTGAAAACTATTTTCTAGGCAAGGGCAGCTTGGTCTTCATCTCGAGATAGGGTGGAAGCTCCCAGTGGGACCGTGCTGGTGGGCTAGCTCCCAAGTTTGCCAAGCATTGACTCCCGGGCCAGGTTGCCTTTCCTGCACGCCTCCGAGGGCCCTCTTCTGAGAGCCAGGCACCGCACCCCAGCGCAGTGGCCCTCCAACTCTGCACCGTCCGCTTGCAGAGGTGCCTTCGTCACGGCCTCCCACGCCTGAAAGTCTTCCGCGGGGCCCACGGGCAGGACTCCAGACCCAGGATCGAGAGGATCGTGGCCTGTGCTTCTTCGGCTGCAGAGAACGGGCGAGCGTCTGTCATCTGTCCACTCGGAGGCGGTTGGTGGCACTCAGCACTGAGGAGGCCAAGGCAGTCCTGGAGCGCAGCTCTCTGCTCCCTGCAACTTCCAAAGAGAATCGCACCTGTCTCAGGACCCGGATCTTGTGGCGGCTCCAGGTGCAGGGTCCCGTGGACCCCTGCGAAGTTCCTGAGAGCAAAGGAGGCCAGGCTGGCCTCGTGGGGGAGAACACAAGACCTTGGGCTGAGCCTTGTGGGACAACGCAGCAGTCATCCTGGGCGCCCTGGGTCATCTCCCAGACTCAAGGCTCGACCTCTCTGATCAGCTCCTGCCGCACGCGAGTGGCACAGGACGCTCCATGGCAGGGTGGCATCTGGCCTTGAAGTGGGGTTTGTCTCCTGGATGCCTGCGGCTCCCAGCGCAGGGGTCGCGCGTTCTCAGGCTTCATGCCACCTCGGCTCCGGCAGCCCATTCCCCAGCGGCCCTTCTTCCCACTAGACTGGGGCCTCGGCTTTGGCTCTGTGGCTTAAACGCCTTACGCAAATGCGGTCCAAGCAGTGCCAGCCAGGGCTGAGGAGTGGTACCTGGCTTCTAAAGTATATCCTTTAGTGCAGGGCAGTAGCTTTGCTTCCAGTGAAGCTCGGTCGCCGGGGGCCTGGGGGCCTGGGGGCCTGGGGCTACCAGTCCCAGACCCAGCGGGAAAGAACCAACCCAGCTGCCCAGCATTCTTGGTTCTGGCTGTTGAAGTACAAACTCTACCCAGATTTTATATAGGTGGGTGGTATTGACAGGCACAGGTGTGTTAGTCCTTTTCCAAAGCTTTCTCCCAGAAGGCTCTAAAAAACTCCTAGACCACCTCCTCCAACGGTCCAAAACCAGAGGAACCAGTGTCTGTGGCCACCAGGAGCGTTTAGCACTGAGGGTACCCCAGCGAAGACTTAGTTCCATAGGCTGCAGGCATGCTGGGTTACTTTAGTCCAGTGGGGACTTTTGAACACCCCACGTTCATAGAGACTTCTTCGCAGGTCTGACTGGGTCCAGAAAATCCAACTGGAAACGTCTCTAAGAGGGGGATGGCTTAGGTAAGAGGTAGGTGAACCAGCCGGGAACAAAGACTATAAAAAAAATTAGGTACGAAATGTTGGCTTTTCTTCTACCCAGAAAAAGCGCTGCCCTGAAAAGGCCTCATTTTCTTGCGCGTTTTAAACTCAGAAAACACACACACACACACACACACACACAACTTCATTCCAGCTGATGAAATTGGAAACCTGTTCTCCTACTGAGGACGACAATCGGGGTTTTAGACGCTGCGGTCCTTTCAGACAGTGAGAAACAACACCACAGTAGCATTTAAAAACAAAGAAAAGGAGACGCTGGAGGCGCGTGGAAAGCGCCCCGTTCTCCAATCCTCTGATCTTCTTCTTTTAACTTGTTAATGGACAGCTGAGACCCGGGTTCTCAGTAGGTAGAGTACAATCCCACACTGCCTTTAGGAAAGAAAGGTACTCACTATGCTCTGTTATCGAATGCGAAAATATTCTCCAGGGTCGAACAGAACTAGATAGGAAAGAAGCGAAAAACCGAACATCAAAACCAAGCCTTATTATTGAAAGGGGAAATAGATTTTACATATATTTCGGTGTGCCTGACGTGATCACTCAATTGTAATTAAAAATGTGGAAAGATACTGAGCGCTCTTACTTCTTCCTTCAGTGACTGCCATCGAAAGAAAAATAAGTAGAGAAATTCTGGACCTTTATATAATAA